>JBAMJV010000210.1:20000-125288 GCA_037951105.1 Echinarachnius parma | reverse complement strand
AAGTTTGCTAGTGTGCGAGTGTTATCTAGAATGTATACTTATGATTTTTCAAAAAATGATGTTGACTTTGAATAATGAACTGAGACTATTCTTCGTAATTTTCAGGAAATAGTTAATGGGGAGAATGACGGAGACGTATGGAAAGCCATTCACTCACAGATCAGACTGGTACACGTCAACACCTCACAAGCTATCAAGGTAAAACAAAATATGATAACTTTTTTTGTCTTAGAACATTGTATAACCAAATGATGAAGTCCCAGACTAAGTGATTTTGCAATAAAAATGCATTCGCCCTAGACCATAGCCCAAGTATTTTTTTAGGACCAGTGAAGATCAGTTTAATTTCGCACCAGGCCACTGAGTACGATTCCAGCATGCACAATTTCTACTCCCCAGGGAGCATAAATGTATGGAAAGCCATTCTCTCCCAGATCAGGCTGGCTGGTTCTGGTTCCATTCCTAAAATTGTGTGTGGATAAGGATAGGAAAATACACACATATTCATGCATGGCTACACCTTTTAATTTTAACTCCTTGAGTGCTAATTAATGTTGCATATTTGCACCACACGGTACACACAAATTCTATAGAGCTGTAAAATCCCTGACATTCGACATGTTTAATAATGCTGTGTGTGTGTGTGGTTGCTGTTGATAATAGCATTTGTTTTGTTTTGCAGACCATGTTTACTACACAGCAACCTGAATGGGAATCTACACATATGAACTTGCAGATATGATACGTTTTAAAATCATTTGTTTGTTCTTTTGTTTGATATTGTTCTTTACATTGTAATTGATAATATGATTTTATTACAATGCAGACCACAGGAACACAGCTGCCAGACTGGGGGTACTACCAGTATGAAATTGCCACTGATAGAATCATTGGGCAGGAAGCAACCATCTGGAATGTGGAGGAGAACAAGTATTCAAGTGGTTTGTTACCAAACTTAATTATTTCTAAGCTCATGTACATGTATCTAAATAAATGCCGTCAATCTTGTGAATAGTGACCACCTGAGTGAAACAAGAAAAGATATAGCCACTGTAGACAGATGACCACTATTAAAGGGTACCACCACCCAAAAATAATATTCTTATTAAATAAAGGTAACATCTTTAGTATTCCATTCCATCAACAAGTTCACAAAAATATGTTTCCAGAAAAAAAAGAAAACAATTGGAAACACATCACCATTCTAAAGCATGCGTTCATGCGGTCTGAATTACGCAGACTGCTATGTGTGCGGTGAATTGCAACGTGTGCAGAGCGAACGAATCGCCCGGGAATCTATTGTTTACAAACGTGCGCGTGAATAGCATTGGCGCACTCGCAAATGGTTGGCCCGTATGGAACCAGGAAATAGCAGTGGTTCCGTAAGTGGTGGAAATTAATTGCTTTGTTTATGAATTACACTACCCTTTGCAAAATGTTGGGTATCTATTTGATATCACAAAACGGTACCAAAACATATAATAATGTGTAGTTCTTTGCCTGGTGGTCCCCTTTAAGAGGTTTGACTTTAGTAAATGATGAGCCAAAACAATTTACCTGTGGAGATTCGAACATGTGACCCCTTGGTCAGTCTGGGATGTGGGATGTAGAAGAGAACATCAATAGCTTGCCACTCGGTCTTGCCACTTGTTCGGTTTGAATCTAGAGGCTTAGGCTTAGGATCAGAATGAGGATTAGGGGTTGCCCGGGTTACAATTTAGGATTAGGTTTAGGGTTAATGGTCCAGTTGGGGTTGGGAAGTTTGAGGCATCGTGTAGTAGACCAAGAGATGTAGACCAATAAGCGACCATAGTCCAGAACATCTATTGGAATGATGTCAATTGAGATGTTTCTTCTATTGCTCAGTTTATCTACTTTCAAAGTATTTATGTTTTGCTGGACTGAGAAGTGTTTCTACCAGTATGAAATGGCCACCTATAGAAAGTTTTCTTACAGTGCCACATCTAGAATGTGGAAATAGACAACTTTTCAAGGAATACATTATTGAATCAATTATTTCTTTTGTTAAATCGATATATCTATAATGGTGAGCAAAGATAATTTTAACTTGGCGTGATAATCTTCTCATTGATAACTGGATTTACATAAAAAATACCCCATATTATTAATAGATTACAATGTGATAACAGATGTTAATTTCCTCCTCATTTTCTCTTTCAGACCAAGAGGATGAGACGTGGGATCGCAATCAGAAGATGGGCTTCTTCAGCAAGTTCTGGGAATTACAAGTATGTTTGAGTTTGAAAAGTTTGAATATATCAGTCTGGGGTGCCAGTTTCAGGCAGAAGTAGAATTCAGGCGCTGGGCAGGTCTTCAATTCCATACTTAACTCAAAATTTAGGCAGTTTACTTAGTATTTGGCTGAAGTAAATTACTTGGCCATATTTGTTATTCAATCAATTTAATGACTGAAAATCATACCAAAATGTTAATACCATAACGCCCTCAAGTATTACATTTGGATTTTGTTTTATTGAAGTAAAAGTCTGAAAATCGATTTTAATATGAGATAAATACAGTTCTCAGCTTAGCAAACTGCTAAATAAATTTCTTAATTAATCTCAGTATTACATTGAAAACCAGCCCTGGTCACCTGGAAATCGCATTTGAATCGCTTTCGGGTATCATGAACCAGGGTTGCATCACTGACCAGTGTATTCATTGTTATGGAGAATCGTATAAAGCTTTTGTTTTTAGCATAACATTTGAACAATTGAACTCCGTATTTATTTGCTTTCATGTACAGTCATCGTCAGGGGTGTAACTTGACTTTTACCATTCCTGCGTAACAGTAAATTGTTTGGTCATAAGCATTTGGAAGTGTGTAGCACCCATGCTCTTATCGAGTAAAAGTTGGAAGGTCTTGATGTAGATTGCTATTAAACTCTAGCGCTTTTTGTAATGGATTGTTACATTAAAAAAGTGAAGCTGGGCCAATAGTAGAATAAAAGTTTACCTTTTATCTTCGTTTCAGTAAACAATTTCTGCTCAAATAAATACTTGAATAAATGATAAATAATAGTAATAAATACATTTTCCCTAATTTAAAAAAAAAAATTATTGGTTCACTTTATTTTTTTCTTCTAATGTAGTGGAAGATGCTTGCTGCCAATAAGCAGGTGGTGGAGGATCACATATATCGCTCTGATCCAATCGAGTGGCCATTGATGGAGAGGGGGATTGCATTTTGGATGAGTAGTACCTCAAATGTAAGTCTCGCAATTCAGAC
Source organism: Echinarachnius parma (assembly GCA_037951105.1). Classification (NCBI taxonomy): domain Eukaryota; kingdom Metazoa; phylum Echinodermata; class Echinoidea; order Clypeasteroida; family Echinarachniidae; genus Echinarachnius; species Echinarachnius parma. The sequence goes on along the minus strand of JBAMJV010000210.1, from coordinate 122,038 downwards.
CTTTCATTTTCTTGTAAATCTGATAAAAAGACATATGTTTTCTGTAATGCTTTAGATGAAGTAATTTAAATCTAATTATTAACCATATAAGCAAGTTTTAAAGGATCACACATATCGCTCTGATCCAATCGAGTGGCGGTTTATGGAGAGGGGAATATTGGATGCAAGTATTTGAATTCAAACCTTGCATTTTTGGTAAAGTCTTTAAAAACACATACAAATTTTTGATAATTAAATCTTAATGTTATGTTAGTAAACTCGATTTAACCAAATTGAAATAGGCAACTTTTAAAGGATCACACATATCGCTCTGATCCAATCGAATGGCCGTTGATGGAGGGGGGGATTGCCTATTGGCTGAGCAATACCTCAAATCTAAGTCTAGTAAATCTGAAAAAATGACACATGTTTCTGTAATGCTTTAGATTAAGTAAGTAAATCTGATTAACTATAAGCAAGTTTTAAAGGATCACACATATCGCTCTGATCCAATTAAATGGACACTACTGGAACGGAGGATTGCCTATTGGATGAGGAGTATTTCAAATGTAAGTCTCTCAATTCAAATCTCTCTCTTTCTGGTAATCTTTACAAAGGTCACATACATTCCCTTTTATGCTTTAGATGAAGTAAGTAAATTCAATTTAACCAAATAGGCAACTTTTAAAGGATCACACATGGAGACTGGTATTGCCGATAATTGGATGAGTAGTACAAATGTAAGTTTGTTTGTTAATTTAGTATTTGAGAATATGTTCAATATATTGTATACAGTGTACTAAAATTGATATTTACATCATGGAGTACCCTTACACCATCATCTCTGCCTATGTTTCTGAAAGGAACATAACTGTATCAAAGGTAACCCCCTGACACAATTTAAATTAGCAATACTATCAATAAATCCTTGTGAAAGAGTAACATTTACATGTCACAATTGGTGTCTTAACCATTGCACTTGTGGGTCATTCTGTTCTAACTTTGTTCTTGAAGTGACCCCCAAGATGAATAAAAATGACCTGCAAAATTTTACAAATACGTGTGACAAAAATGAGGGCTATATCCATGGCTCCATATTTCTTCTTTACCATAATATTAACCCATTCCCTTCGAGATTCTGAAATCCCCTTAGACTTTGTGCATAGCCCACTCGGTTCCCGTACGCAAGTGGTTAATGTCTGTGGGTCCATCGCAGTGGCATTTTTTTCTTACTTTTTATTTTGTATACTTTATTCCTTCATGTTAGGCTCAAGTGTATCAACTTGGCAACCCTGTTATCTGGTGGTCGGCTGACATTGCCATAATTGTGTACCTGGTTGTCATGGTGATTTACATGATGCGCTACCAGAGGGCCTGCAAGGACCTTACTGCAGGTAAATTATTCATCATTGCTTTTGTGATCAATTGATTTTGGCTCAGTCTAATATATCAGTGGTGCATATTACAAACGGGGAAAAAACAACATAAAAACAACTAATAAATGAAGGCTACTTTAAATTGATGACGATGGTGGTGATGATGATGCTGTTGTTGATGATGATGATGATGATGATGATGATGATGATGATGATGATGATGATGATGATGATGATGATGATGACGATAGTGGTGATGATGATGCTGTTGATGATTATGATGACGATGATGACAATGATGACGATGATGATGATGATGATCGATGATCGATGATCGATGATGATGATGATGATGATGATGGTCATAATATCGGTAGTAATGAAAATGATGATCATATTGTTGATAATGTTTACAATTCTCATAAATAATGATGAGGTGGATAATGATACTTAGGTTTTTGAAGTTGGCACAGATTAAGTTGATTATTATATTAATGAAGATGTTGATTATGGAGAATATATTAATAGAGCTGCCAAGTCTCCCTGATTTTGCAAGAAGCTCCCTGAAAATAGACCAAGAGTAATGTAATCTCCCTGATTATTTCAATATTATTGTCATTAGGTAGTATGCATTTTCTGAATTTCTGATGAAATTTTCCTAAATCTTCCCCGATTGTTGAATTTCAATGTTAGTAGCCCTGTAAATTTGACTGTGACAATGTGGATTTGTTTTAATTGTGATTGCAGATGAATGGAGGAGGTTGCTCCTCACCGGTTCCCTATTCGTAGCCTGGGTTGCAAACTACCTGCCTTATTTCTTCATGGATCGGACGCTCTTCATACATCACTACTTCTCGGCGCTGCTATTCAAGATACTGTTATTAGCTGCAACAACTGAGATAATTTACTCTCATGTATTAAAGTAAGAATTGTCAAAATGCTAATATTAGAACACCACTATTAAACAGTGCATTTTTTTTGTCATCACATATCTGTAATTGTAGTTAAATGATGTTTTAAACAAATTTACTCCCTAATATCTTTCAATTTATATTATAACCTTTGAATGAGATAAGTCTCTCTCCTAGTTTTGCTTTTCATGTGCATTGTTATTATTGTTGAGTTAAACTATTTGATAAGTATATTACCTTGTTATGATATAAATGGTAATCATAGTAACAATCATCCTTTTAAACACTAATTTTGCTTATATTTTCCCCTAAAAAAATGGATTTGGAAACTTATTGATTTTCGTCCAGAATGGCAATCATCAATTACATGTATTTACCAATTTTGTTACTTTTAAATTTTGTTTGTATTGATTGACATTGCCATTATTCAGTACAGTTACATGTATGTATGTTCCCTTTAGGAATTTGATATCATAATTTACAGATTAATTTCTTTATATAATATTTATGTACCTTTGTGACAGAGCACTCATTAAAATTATTTTAATGTTACTCTTCTCATTGGTTTTCTTTTCGAACAGAACATCAACTCAGCGTAGCCTCTTCACAAGTCTTTTAGTCGTGTGGGTCACATCTGTAGTCTTCACCTTCAGGAGTTTCTTGCCATTCTGCTGTGGAATTACATCTTTGACGGAAGAAGAAATTGAGTCACTCCGGTGGATGGAAAGCTGGGGTTTCCTGGTCCAAGGAAAAATGATAAGCTAGCATTTTAGACCACTATAGTCAACAACTTTGTTTGTAGCCCTGGACTACCACTAGCATTTTGCTCCAGTTCTACATCTATGACTGAAAGAGAAATCGAGCAGCTGCGATGGGTAGAAAACTGTTTTTATGCCTCCGCAACGAAGTAGCCGGAGGCATTATGTTTTCGGGTTGTCCGTCCGTCCGTACGTCCGTCCGTACGTCCGTACGTACGTACGTCCCGTTCTCGTGATCGCGTTATCTCAAGAACCGATTGACGGATTTTCACCAAACTTGGGTCATGTATGTATCTTGGGGGGTAAATGATCTGATTAGATTTTGGGGTCATGAGGTTAAAGGTCAAAGGTCACAGAGCTCATTATATATGCAAAAATAGCTCGTGATCGCGTTATCTCAAGAACGGATTGACGGATTCTTACCAAACTTGGTACATGTATGTATCTTGGGGGGCCAAGGATCTGATTAGATTTTGGGGTCATGAGGTCAAAGGTCAAAGGTCACAGAGCTCATTATATATGCAAAAATAGCTCGTGATCGCGTTATCTCAAGAACCGATTGACTGATTCTGACCAAACTTGGGTCATGTATGTATCTTGGGGGGCCAATGATCTGATTAGATTTTGGGGTCATGAGGTCAAAGGTCAAAGGTCACAGAGCTCATTATATATGCAAAAATAGCTCTTGATCGCGTTATCTCAAGAACGGATTGACTGATTCTGACCAAACTTGGGTCATGTATGTATCTTGGGGGGCCAATGATCTAATTAGATTTTGGGGTCATGAGGTCAAAGGTCACAGAGCTCATTATATATGCAAAAATAGCTCGTGATCGCGTTATCTCAAGAAGGGATTGACAGATTCTGACCAAACTTGGTACATGTATGTTCCTTGGAGAGCCAATGAACTGATTAGATTTTGGGGGTCATGAGGTCAAAGGTCAATGGTCACAGGGCTCATTATATGTAAAAGTAGCTTGAGATTGGAAATCTTAAGAACTGAATATCAGATTTCAATCCAACTTGATACCTGAATGTATAATAGGGAACAATTGTAGTCATTAGATTTTGGGGTCATGAGGGCAAAGGTCAAGGTCACTTATAGCTCATAATTGTGATACGTCAAGATCTAAAAGACAGAGTACCATCAAAATTGAGATGACAGAATTAATTCTGTGTACATGTTGATTTGGGCTTGACATAAATAAATTGCGTAATGGCGGAGGCATCATTTTCGACTGCGCGCAGTCGAAGATCCATCTAGTTTTTCCTGGAACAAGTAGAAATGATAAGCTAGCATGAACTAAGTCCTTCATTAGGAATGTTAGTAAATGTCAGGAATTTGACTTTTAGACTTGTGTCACAGTACTATGACTCTGAGGGGAGGCTTTCTAGTAGTAAAAGGAAATGGCCCTTTGTGCCCCCATTTCATAAAACTTTTCCAATTGTTGGAAGTGTCCAATTATGGTAACTTTTATGGCAACAGCCAATCAGCATCAAGCATTTTAGCTGTTGCCATGGTAGTTACAATAATTTGACATTTTACAACAATTGGAAAAGTTTTATGTAACAGGCCAGGTGCGGAATTACGTCTTTGATGGGAAAATCAATTGAGTCGCAGAGATGGCTGGAAAGCTAGGGTTTTGTGGTTCAGGGAAAGACAATAAGCTAGCATTAAAGCGGTTAGTTCATAAATGATGTTTATAAAGGTCAATATAATTAGACTTTTAGATTTACTTGGCAGAACATAATACTAAGCAGATGCCTTCTGGTATTTAAACGGAATGGACCTTCTGATGTGGAAGAGGAATTTAAGATGCTGCGATGGATAGAGAGCTGGGATCCCCTTCTTCAGGGACAAATGATAAGCTAGCATTAAGCAAGTCCTTCATATTCAAAGCAGTAATATAAGGACCAGGGGGGTGTTTCACAAAGATCAGAAGTTCAACTTAACTCTAAGTTGGACTTTATAGAAAGTATGGAAAGCCGATAGTGTCGTTGAAACAATTTTGTAAAATTTATTTTAAAAACCGTTTAATGTTGATTCCAATCATTGATATTTTCTATTATCAAGGGGATTTCATGTCTTTGATGTCTAATTAATGAAAAGTCTAAAATACACCCTTTTTTTTGCATTTGAATATATTTTATTCCAAGGCTACAAATGGCTTTCCATAATTTTAAAGTCCAACTTAGAGTTAAGTTCAACTTAGGATCATTGTGACACCCCCCCTGGAACTGAACATTTAAGACTTATTTCACAGTTCTATCTCTCCAAGAGGATGCTTTCTGGTATTTCAAGGGAATGGACCTTCTGTTGTGATATTACATCTTTGACAGAAGAAGAAATGAAGTCCCTTCTATGGATGGAAAGCTGGGTTTTTCTGGTCCAAGGAAAAATTATAAGCTAACATTAGTAGCATGTCCTTCAGAAAGGAGGTTTTTAAAGGCCAGGACTTGGACTTTTAGACTTTTGTCACAGTACTATTTCTCTGAGCTGATGCTTTCTGATATTTCAAGGGAATGGACCTTCTGTATTCAAAGGGAATATACCAGGGCCCCATTTCATAAAACTTCTCCAATTGTTGTAAGTGTCCTATTATTGTAACTACCATGGTAACATCTACAATGCTTGATGGTGATTGGCTGTTGCCATAGTAGTTACCATAATTGGACACAATTGGAAAAGTTGATGAAACGGGGCCTCGATGTGTAATTATGTTGTTGAAGGAAGAAGAAATTGAATCTCTGCATTGGGTGGAAAGATGAGATTTTCTGGTCCAAGGAAATATGATAAAATAGCATTTTTGAGACCAGTCCTGTAGTCTACAAACTTGTATATGTAGCCCAGGATCTAATCACTGGACTATTCAAAATCCTTGCTCTTCTATTACAGTTCTACATCTCTGATGGAAAGGGAAAATTTGTAGCTGCTTTGGGTAGAAAGCTTGGTGCTTTTTAAGCAAAAATTTGTGTGATAAATTTTGTTCTTTGTGAAAGGTTGCTGTTTTTTTTGTATTTATGCGTACTACAATAATTGTTATTTAATGTATATTCAGTAGAATTTGAGCAGAATATGGTGCTATTTTTTTCAGGACATTTTCATCTTAACAAGATGTTGGTACATGACTATTCTGAATTAATTTTAGATCAAGATGCCAGATAATTCATACCCCAGTTTTTAGTGAATAATTGAACAAGAGCCACTTGTTAAGTATTGAGATGGAAATTGTAAATGCAGAAAGTGGCTTTTATTTTGCAAATAATTGATTTCATTATGTGGGATTTACTGAAAAGTACAGGTTCAATTACTTTTAATTACAGTAAAATCTCACAATGACATCTCCATTTTATAACTTTGCTGATCTAAGCTCAAATATATTCCCAGGTGTATTTTTACTCTGATATAACAAGTAACCTGGCCCCGTTGCAGAAAGATATACAATCGATTGTAAGTTACAATTAATTGTAAGTCAGATCATGTGTTCTAAACGCGCGAATCTGATTGGTTGAAACGTGCAAAGGTTCTGACTTACAATCAATTGTAACTTGTAACAACAAGTTTCCCTGATCCATAGGTTCTCGTTATAGGACCACAAGGCTCCACTGTATTTTCATGTATTTCATGACATAGTTTAGAGGGTGTGAGTCCCTGGAAGAATCTTAATATAGTATTCATGATTATGTAGCGGAAACCATCATTTTATAAGAAAGGGTGCTGAAATATTAAATGCAGCATTAATTTATTTAAACAAAATAATGTATTGATATTTTATTTTGGTTGTGCAGGTTTTTTGATATGGGGTGGTTTGTACTTGCCAAATCTGTACTTGAAGTTATTGAAACTGACTTGCTTTTGTTGTTGGATGAAATTGGGGGTGTGAACACGGTTGCTACATAATAAGACTGTCATTAGGTATTAAGAAAACGGCAAATAAAGAGGGCATAATTCAGTGTGTAAAAGTGACTTCTTTTATTCCATATCTTTTGGAAATGAATATTTACATAACAATAGAAACAAAACATTTATTAAAAACAAAGGTTGACACAAGTGAATGAATATCTATCACAAGTACAACTACAGATTAATCAGGGTCTTGATATCATGATACTAAGACTAAGTACATGTATAACATTGGCATGGTTTGAAGGGGGTGGACTTAACTTGTGTAGTGGTGATATACACAAATACATTATATCCCAAATTCACTTCGGTAGGGTTAAGTGGGTAATATTTGGTGGGTAATATACCAAATTTAACAACAATTATTACATATGATGCAATTTAACTGGGGTGAATTTAATGGGGGACTATTAAAAGGACATTTTCTTACACTAATAACCAAATACAATAAAATCAAATTAACTTCACATTTACTAAGGTATGAATGAACATCTCTTAGATTATACAAAAGGGAGAGTGCATACAATTCCAGTTGCATGTTTTGAACATTTTATGATAAAGTTGCATATTTACATTTTTCATTACAAACATGAAGTAAATTATTTTGATTGCCAAATAAATGTTTTGATTTGAAACGTACAGAATAGCCTTGAAATGATGCATTTCTTTTAAGAAATATTCATAAATCACAAGTTTGTCTTTTTTCTAGCTTTTGATATTGGGATCAGTCTTATTCATATTTGGCACTCACACAATATTTAGAACTTCTGAATCAACTGCAACGTACATTGGAGGTTTTGTATCTGTACTGAGGTATAATGTGAAACAGCACCTTCACACAATGTTAATAAAATCCTAATCATTGAAGATACTATAGATAGCATCAAAGACTATACGAGATGATGTCAAGCTTTTCCATAAAATCTGCCAATAACAACTATTTAAATTAAATATATGGTATTTGAGTCCTATTACATGTAAAAACTTTATTTTATACCTACAACTTTACTACACTCAAAGAGATAAAGGGCTTATTTCATGAAAGGGTCTTAGCTACATGTACGTTGTCGGGTGCAGAGCTAGGGGGCCTGCCTGTATTCAGACCCTAAAGATTATGAATTTCCAACGGCTATCGAGGCTCTGGGCGAAACGCACCCTAGCTCCACGCCTGAAAACATTCATAGCTAAGACCCGACCCTTTCATGGAAAAAGCCCCGGGGGCACGGGATCAATTATTGTTATTATTCTCCAATAATAAATTAAATATTCCACATGTATACATAACAAGTGCTTGGTACAGACGTCAGTATACACACACAGTGAACCACAAATGTATTACTTTTGTTGGCACTTTGTATTAAAAAACAAATGTGGAAGATGTGATAAAGAACAGTGTGACAGAGAACAAGAAGTATTGCATCAGATACATCACAACATACATAAACCAAGGATAAAACTAATTAAAAAGTCATAAAAAACAAGGATAATTAAAAAACAGATGTCAAAATCAATACCAATTTACCAATAGTCAAAATGATCAAAACATACATACAAGACGAACAATATATTAACCATCTATGAGAAATATATAAAACTTGATTCTACATGTGAAAGTTGTAGATCTTTGTTTATTTTGTTGTTGTTGTTGTACTTTTTGACAAGACAACAAAAAAGACCTGCCATACATAAAAAGACATTCATACAAACATCAAATATCGGTACTATGGGGTGCCAGTATAAATCTACAACCTGAAATTCTACGTGAACAGGACCTGAATTCAGGCATTTGTCTGAAAAACGGGAGTTTCTGGTACAATTTGTACCCATACAAATTAAGTTGCAAATGAATACATACTGTACATATGTGCAAAATATTTTGTGAGAGCCAACTAGAATGCATATTAATTAAAATGCATTTTTGCTAAAAATAGAGATTTTAGAAGAACATTTTAGGAAATCATATACAAGAGAAACACATTTATTCCTTCACTAGACAGTATAAGAATCTACACCGCCCTTGCTAATTAATGTGGAAATAAAACTAAATATATGGCTTACTGGTCTATTCTACCACTGCTACTACTCAGCATATGCATCCCATATTAATTCTAGTGAAAGATTTTCTAAAGCAGTATATAAAATGTGTAATAATATAAAATACTAGAAAACATTAATATTCACATAAATTACCCCCAAAAGAAAGGTGACTTGAACAATCATATTGTACAATTAGCCTTTAGAGAAAAAGGAACATATGAAGATGAAATATTCATTAACATCCATAAAATAAAGAAACGCTAAAAAGCACAAAACATATTTCATATTATTCTGCAAATCATTATAAGAAACAAATCTTTAGAACTATTGTCTATTTATATCCCTAGATGTTCCTAGATGACATCTCAACCCAACACCACGTTTCAAATGAAATATTTCAGAACGAATAATTCAATAACAAAATCAATGCAGCTTTTTCTTTTTCTTTCCCCAGCTAGAGAAATTTTGTGACACAAATTTGAGTGACATAATTAGAATACAAAAGACAAAACATTCTGACAATGAATTAAATTACATTCACATTTTCATTATCTGATTTGATTTGTTCAATTACTTTAATTTTAAATTTGTTATTAAAATGGCTCTTACAACTGAGAATTGCAAATCAATTTATTCTATATTATTTTCATCTTGGAGCTTAAATTAGCCACAAAATAGTCTGTTTAGTCATAACATTTCAAATAGATATCTTAACGTCTCATCAAATAACAAAATTCATTTTCTCGTTAATACGTTTCCTTTAACTTTTCTCTTTTCTTTTCACCCACACATATTCTCTATAAAGTTACCTTTCTTTAATCCTCTTATGAATCAAACTCACACCTTATATGCTCTAATAAATCAACCACAATTATATATTTATCTTCCAAATAAATACATTTCATTTCAACAAATATCTGTATAGATCTCTTTAAACTCTCAATCTTCTTTTCTTCTTCCAGAAAATTCTTAATATGTACAGACACTGTACAAACTCTGTACAGACAGTGTATCTCCCAGAGTGTATCTCCCAGAGATACCATAATTCTCTCTTACAGTATCCTTTTATCAAGCAACTTACGTAGCTTCTCTAATAAAGCACACTGACTTTTAGTTGTCGCTCTTTATTTGCCCCTTCTCTTTTGTGAGAGAAGGTATACAACATTTTACAGTACGCACATCATTTATTTTGTACATTATTCAAATGCTATCTCCCTGAGATAAAGTATTCACAAAGGAGGTTTGTACAAACCATGGTTTGACCAAGGTTTACATCTATGGAATGCCATTTGTAAACTGATGGAGAAGGAATGTTAACTCCATACTTGGTAACAATGTTGATTTACAATTTACGGTATGCGAGCAGCATTCCATAGATGTAAACCATTGTCAAACCATGGTTTGTACAAACCTCCTACAAACCTCTTTTGTGAATACGGGCCATTATTTTCTGTTCCCTTTGTTGTGTGCAAGTATCATTCTCATAAAGAATTTCAGACAATATACATGTATAATCTTGTACCTTTCCTGTCTTGTCACACAAAATGTATCTTTTGTACATAAATGGTATTGTACCAAACTGCTTCCTGCCAAACACCAGTCTTATTGATTAACTTTCCCCATATTTGTACATAAATTATTAATATACTGCCATTTCTTCAACTTATCATATCACGTTATTCCTTTTCCCATTCCAAATGAGTATCGTTTGTACATAGATTACGCATGAACTGTTTTCTTACAAAAACTATATTCCAATATGACCTTTTCTTCATTTTCAAACAAGTACATTTGTACATCTCACTGTATATCAAAGTGCATTTAACTTGATTTTTCTCTCTTATCACCACATTACCCCCCCCCCCCCCATTCTAAATGAGTACATCTTTCGGGCATACTTCCTAATTAATCCTCCTAGTGCCATGATAATTCAAGTCACAATACCCACAGAGTGCAAACTTGTTTGAAAAGCTGGACAAATCAGATTCTTACCATTTATTTTGGCACTCAGAAGTGTTAAGTCTATTCCTTCTAAAGGTCATCACTTTTCATGTATTTCATTCTAATCTACCTGTACAAAATACATAATTACAAACGTCATTCTTAAATGCATCCACAAACATTTTAAAGGCCCGGATTCACAAAGCAGGTTTGTAGGAGGTTTGTACAAACCATGGTTTATCCATGGTCTACATCTATGGAGTGCCATTTGTAAACTGATGGAGAAAGAATGTAAACTCCTTACTTGTTAACAATGTTGATGGTACACATTTACAAAATGAACCAAATAAATGTTTGTCTTCTCACATGGTGAAATTTGCTGATTAGCAAGCACTATTAACAGTCATATCATTAGAAATTAGAAATTGTTTTACTTGTATACGAGCAGCACTCCATAGATGTAGACCATGGATAAACCATGGTTTGTACAAACCTCCTACAAACCTGCTTTGTGAATCCGGGCCATTGTGGAATGACAGAAATCCAAACGGCAAGGCACGTCTCAGTTGTATACAGTGATTATCTAGGAATGGCTATGACTAGTCGAAACATCTTGTTACACAAAACAGAATTGCACTCTTCTCATATAAACATATTGGGAGCGGGAGTTCACAAAGATTTCAAGTTGAACTTAAATTTTGAGCCATTTGATGCTTTGGTGGAAAATAGGTCGTAGAAACAAACATGCAAATATTTTAGACCATGATTATAAGAATTTTCACTTCAAGGGCATGAAGTCCCATCAATTGATGACTTTGAGCAAACTTTCATGTCCAGTTTCAATTCGTTTGGAAATTGAACATAGGAACTAACACCTTTGATAATTTCAATTCAAACTTAAATTTGAGTTCATTTTCATTTGTGTTGCATACTTCTGGTCAGTTTTCCAATGTTTGAAATAATTTCAATTTGAGTTCCAATGTAAAAATCTTTGCGAAACTCCCCCAAATTTTCAACATTTTCATCAAGGTGTCACATTACTTGTCAGATTCCGTGGATGATAATCAATCTTATGCTCCTTCTGCTCTGCAGCGGGTGCGGTGTGAAGCGGAGACGCGCTGTGAAGCGGAGACGCATAGGCCGTCTCGTTTTGGACGACCGGGGGTCTCGACGTCGCCTGGTCCTTGACGTGGACGACGTGGGTGTCGATGACCTCGCAGTCGATCTGCATCATGGAGATGTGGTCCTTGGGCGTGTTCCACACAGACTCTGCAGAAAAAGAAACATGTGAAGTAAAATAATGAGATATAACACAAATCCCAGTTTCTTTCTGCGGATACATAAACATGCAAGTGTACAGTTTGATTCCGGTTTTTAAGCCTTGTGTATAAAGGAAGGGTAGATTTTGAATTCAAACAGAAAGGAAACTGACTAGAAATATTTGAAATGAATACAAATTAGCCAAGAAGGGTAGATCTTGGCATTTTTGGGGCAGACTCAGGAGTTATATACAGATTTTTTGCATGATAGCCCTCTTCATGCAATTTCCATGCTCCAAAATAATCTTCCGGATTGAAGGAGGCAGATTAACCAGAAGAAGAAGAAGAAGTAAATCCATCTATGTGGTATTATTCTGAACAGCATCTAGCCCTGAACTGCCAATGCTTTGTAGCATTTGGCAAAAAAACAAACAAGATTTTCCTATGGATTACTTACCATTGCCAGACACAGTGGGCATGACAAGGGACATCTTGGGTCTGTGGGTGATGTTGCGGGTGGTGGCAGGCAGCAGCAAGTGATCCTGGTTCAGGGAAACAAAGAAAAACAAAATGCTTGTTAAAATTGCCAATATTATTTTCTAAGTATCTTGTCCGCCAACACATCACTTGAAAATCTTTATCTTTTTATGAAACTATGTTGAAGATTTTTTTACTTGGATCCCTTAAATATGTCATATTTTGCAGAACGCCTTTTTAGAGCTAAATTTGTTTGAATGAATGTCACTACTAGTAAGACTGAATCATATATATATTATCTTGCTCTGTGCTTTTGCATACTAAATTGAGAAACTGACTATTGCTCCATCCTTTGTCACACCCTAGCCACTACTTAACTCCTTGCCTACGGGAACCTGGTGGACTATGTACATGGATTTGATAATCATTATCAAAGGGAACGGGTTAACATTAATCATCTTGGAAAATGTAATCCAACAGAGTAATCCAAATGACCAAGTTTTGCACAAATTATCACCCTCACAAGTTTTATCCACACAAGCATTCAAAGTAAATCAAATGTCAATACTCACATTCCTGAAAGACACCACATAGAAGGTATCCTCCCTCCTATCCAGGGCATCCAGCAGGTTGTCATAGGAACGCTGGAACAGGTGATCATAAAGCTGCAACGACCTCTCCGCCGACTCGACGTGTAGGGTGGGGCCAGAGCCGAAACGCTTGTGGAACGGCTGGTAGCGCTTTCTTTTACTCTTCTGCTGGGGAATAGGAAGACAGTGATAACAAATATTGTTACATAATAAATCTTGACAAGCATTAAAATCCTCATTAGGAAAGCTGAAACAATTGGATCATAAAGCTGGAGTGCCCGCTCATCCGACTGGACGTGTAGGGTGGGGCCGGAGCCGTAGCGCTTGTGGAACGGCTGGTAGCGCTTTCTTTTACTCTTCTGCTGGGGAATAGGAAGACAGTGATAACAAATATGTTTACATAATAAATCTTGACACACCATAAATCCTCATTAGGAATGTTGAAACATGTTTAGAAACATTATTATACAGCTGCAACGCCCTCTCCACCGACTCTTTTTAAACGGGTAGGGCCTCAGCCGTAGCGGCTGTGGAATGGCTGATAGCGCTTTCTTTTACTCTTCTGCTGAGAGATGTGAAGACAGTTACAATAAGGTTATTCAAATTAAAATTCTTGACACACATTAAGTCTTTATAAGGAACTCTGAAACAAGCTGCAGTGCCCTCTCATCCGACTCGACGTGTAGGGTAGGGCTTGTAAAACGGCTGGTATCGCTTTCTTTTACTCATCTGCTGAGAGGTTGGAAAATAATTACAATTCTGTTAATAATTTCAAATTTTTGCAATATTCATCTACCATAAAGAGCACAACTTGTCTCCTTAAAGGGATAGTTGAGTTCTGGTAAGGAGAGTTCAGTTTTGGAGAAACTGAATTTTAGTAACCAAAACCTGCATCATTACATTACAAACTAATAGTTATAATTAGAAAGGAACACAAAATTACAAATGACGTAGTAAAGATCATGTTATCATTCAAAAAGAGCCGTTAAGACGTAAGAGGGCGCTCTCTGAACACTCATCGGTTTCAACCATTTTGAATAAAATGTTGTGCATGTGATGCTTTGTTGAAATAGTGATTAGATAGAGAAATAACCAACAACTATTTAAATACCTATTTTGTAACTTTTTGAAAAGAGGAAGCATTTTTTTGAATTTTTAACGGCTGGTTCAAAATTCTCTAATAAACCTGGGGCCCCAGCTTTATTACAAATTGTTATATTTATGGATATTTCAGCCATCTCTGAACCGATTTTGATCAAACAAAGTGATTTTATTATTTAAATATTATGCTCTTTCAAATTTTACACTAAGTTTTTCATTACCTCACCAAAAAAAAAAGTAGTCTAGCGCCCTCTCTACCAAAACTCAACTATCCCTTTAAAGGGATCTGGTGACTTAATCTGAATCGACCACCATCGTCATCAAAAGTAACACTGCAATGATGTGATATTCTTAACCATACTCCAATAAATCGTAAGGAAAGTTGGGACATTATCAATTAGCTCATGAGCACCATCATGAACACTAAATATTGATATAATAATTTCTAGAGAATAAATACCTTCTTCTCCTGTTCCTCTTTCCTCTTTGTCTTCTTGTCTTCCAGCTGTCTCTTGGCCCAGAACTGAAGCACGTCTTGTAACCTGAAATTCAGAAAAAGAAAATAATGTAACAACTAGATATATCTTTTCACAAATGAATTGCATTGCATTGTATATTATTGAAGGGCACACAGTAAGATCAATTTATACAAGATCTGCTTACATTAACCAACCACATACTCAAATGACCTTTTCCCTATAATCTCATAAACCCTACAAAAAAAATGTTCTATTTCTCAAATTGTACAACTTTTAACGTCTTAACGATAAGATGGGACTTTGTCAAGAACTTTTTGCAATATTGCTTCTTGATAATTTGGCACACAAAAAAAAACTCCCTTAAAATCAAAACATGTAAAAAATCCAATCAAATATTTGTATTCCTCCTTATTTTTATGCATCAATCGTGGGCTTAATCTTTTGATCCTAGCAGAGTCTTCATCGGAGGCTAAACAAAATCAACACTCCAATCCTCAGCACACTTCTTACCTCAATGTATCAGTGATGTTCATCTCGTGGAAACAGGACTGGTTTCCCTGTGGCAGGAGGTAGCTCAGCTCTCTCATCGTCGCCATCACAACATCCCTGGCCGCCGATGACGACAACGATGTCGACGACGACGACGACGACGACTCGTTCCCCACGGTCCCCATGAAGCGGATGTCCTTGATAAGGTCATGGATCGTCGAGTGCCTCGCTGCGACTGATGGGTCGTCATCTGCTCTTCTTGACGTATTGGCCTCCAAGAGTTCTGTGAAGCCAAGGAGAGCACGACCGGCGTGATGACTGGTGTCATATGTGGTGCCGACACCATCGCTGCTAGGGCTGAAAAGACTGCGAAGTGACAGGAGGGAGGGGAAGAGGAGAAGAGAAAATGACAGTTACAACTTTTCATTAGCACATTTTATGGCCGTTGTCTAGTTTTCTTGAGGTATTGGCCTCTGAGAGTTCTGTGAAGCCAAGGAGAGTACGACCGGCGTGATGACAGGTGTCATATGTGGTGCCGACACCATCGCTGCTAGGGCTGAAAAGACTGCGAAGTTACAGGAGGGAGGAGAAGAGGAGAAGAGAGAATAACAGTTACAACATGACAATAAATCAACTTTTCTTTAGCACGGTGAAAGGCCGTTGTCTAGTTTTCTTGGGTATTGGCCTCCGAGAGCTCTGTGAAGCCAATTACGGCACAGCCTGCGTGATGACTGGTGTCATATGTGGTGCCGACACCATCGCTGCTGCTATGGCTGAAAAGACTGCAATGTTGAAGGGAGAAAATAAGAGCAGGGAGAATAGTGGTTACAACAGGATACAAAAGAGATCTTGTTAATAATGAGCACGCTGAATTAAAGTTACATAATTTACCCATATTTCTATCTCAAATATCAACAACCAATTTGAGAAGCGTTCAACTATAAACAAACTTTGCAGTGAGCATAATTACGTACACATTGTTAATATGTGAAAAGTAGACAAAAAACTTATATGCCATAACCTAGGTAAATGAACAAAAAGATCACAGGAATCAAACCTAAGACTCCCAGATTGCTAGACCCAGGGTTATAAAATTGTTAAAAGAGTTTTTTAAAACTGGCCTACAATTTTGATAAAAATCATAAACATGTTCTTCAAAGAGACTTCAAGTTATTGATGTGAACGTTTGCGGAAAGTTTCAACTTATCGCATATTGAGTGTTGAATATGTTTGATTCCAAAGCTACAAATGGCTTTCCATAATTTTGAAGTCCAACTTAGTGTTAAGTTTGACTTGGGATCTTTGTGAAACACCCCCCAGTGCTCTGACCACTGAAGCCATAGCCTATGTTACAGTGAACAGCAGAGGCAATCAAGTATAAAAGAACTAAGTACAAGTACAGGCAAGAACTAATCTTCAAAATACTGAAACATTCTGGGGCAAATTTACAGTGAAGATAATTAATTCAAACATATAAAGAAACTGACCAGGAATATATAATGTGATTGAAAAAGAGCAATGAAGGAAAATGGGATTCCGACGGGATTCGAACCCGAGACCTCTGGATTGCTAGACAGGTGCTCTTAATATTTACCTTAATGGGGCAAGATTGAATCCTATGATGCACACTACTACGAGGAGACACGTGGCCGTCTTTGCAGGAGACGAGAATAGCGAAGAATGCATCTTCTTTAGTGTTGAGTTCTGAGAAGAAAAAAAAGAAAAGAAAATACAATTCATAGAAAAAGTTGCTAACATAAACTTTACATAAAATCTTATTTAAAGTTGTGTTCTGACAAAACAAAGAAACATTAATCATGGTTACTATCAAATGTACAGACCCTTTTCATTTGAGCTGTTTCAGCCACAGACCTACTTTTTTTTGTAGAGACATATTCTTAGATCTTAACCCGTTCCCTTCAAGATTCTGAAATCCCCATAGACTTTGTACATAGCCCACTCGGTTCCCGTAGGCAAGGGGTCCTTGATAGATTGACATCCTTCTTCATAAAAGTTGCAGTAAAATTCAATGTACAGGTATCATTTACACGTGACTACCCTATAGAGTTGCAGTATACTTATATATTATAAATATTGTTATGGAAATATTCATCCATGCTACAGTCAAACCTGTCTATAAAGACCACCCAAGGAAGACAGAAAAGTTGGTCTTTTTCAGCAGGTGGTCTCTATCTGGACAGGTTCATTTACATGTAAACGGCATTCATTCAAGGGAATCAAGAAAAGTGGGCTCTTTACACAGGTGGTCTTTGTATACAGGTGGTCGCTAGAGCAGGTTCGACAGTATCACTGCTTTTTTTGACTTACTAATAATACGAACATTTGTATAGCGCAGCTACTATAAATATATACTCTACTGCGCTTATAAGAAGCTCCTTTTTAAGTGAACAAAAACAAACGTACAAGAACCAGAACGTACAAACATACAATCTTATGGAAAGGCCTGCTTAAACAAATGAGTTTTTAACATAGACTTACATGTAAATGTATCAATAGTTTCAATTTTTCTCAAATAATATAGTAATCTGTTCCATAGTTTCGGGGCGACACAAACAAATGCACGATCTCCCAATGTTATCTTTGTTTTGGCAGAAAATTTGGGTAACTCCAAGAGTAGCGTATCACGTGAGCTTCTCAAATTATAATGAGAATGTGATTGCAACGAAAGTAATTCAATTATATAACTTGGGGCTTGACCATGCATCGCTTTATACACAATCAACAAAATTTTAAAAATAGTATGTTGTTTAACAGGCAACCAATGTAATGTTTTCAACAAAGGAGTGATATGACAAAACTTTGACGAGTTACAAACAAGTCTGGCACATGCATTTTGTACCCGCTGCAGTTTCATTAATTGCGTATCGGGCAAACCAAACAACAAACTATTACAATAATCAATTTTACTACTTATAAATGCATGTGTTTCGGCACTTTTCTGGTCCAAGTATTTTCGTATACGACGAATATTATAAATCATAAAAAAGGCTGCTTTGCATGTATTTGAAATACTTACCTCTTTAACTAAAGCCTCCACTTTTGACCTCAGAGACAGGTTCTCAGATCTTAGTCTCTGTAATTCCTTCTCCAAACCCTCTGCCTTGCATTCCAGCTCTGTTACATACTGGAAATGATTGATAGATAAAGGAAATAAATTGATAAACAATAATGAAAAGATATGGGTAGGCCTGCGCGTTGTTGAAGTTCTTCCCCTAAGTCTAGTAAATAGCACAACTCATAGTTATGCTAGCAACATTTTCAACTGATATATTATAATAATCACAAATCTTATCTTTCTACATAATTAAGTGCAGCAGAGTAGATATTAATAGTAGCTGTGCTATATATACATGTTCATATTATAATATGAACAAGTCATGTGTTAACTCTGCCCAATCACTTCCAATGAAATGAAATATGCCACAGTATCATCTTACATCTACTATTAATTAACATACAATTTGAACATGTAATGTAAACTAATACATGTATGACCATGATATAATGATCCCATTTCAGTTCATGAGAAAAAAGAAGTTTTACTTTTGTTACCTCCAAATACATGAGTTAATAGGATTATACAGCTGAATTTCATTGATTATACCTTATGTGAACTTAAAATGTACTGATGATTTTTTTTTTCTACATAAAGCCTCACACATGTTAATTTCCCACAAAGCATTCCACCAAACTGGTAATATGAAACGCAGTCCAATGCAAACAGTAATATTATATATGTACGTTAAAGGGGAATGAAACTCTGGAATTTCTGCTTGCTTGCTTGATAAGTGCAGAATTTGTGTCTCTTTTAGGCCCGGCGCAGACAGAGCCGACTCGACTGGTTTTCAGCCTGATTGACTCAGTGTGTGCTGCCTCAGGACTCAAGTGCCAGTCGGAGGTCATTCAAGGCCGATTCAACACGTTGGTTCGGCTCTGACTTAGCGAAACTGACTCTAGCCTGACTGAAAACCAGTCGGATCGGGTCGAGTCGGCTCTGTCTGCGTCGGGCTTTAGTCATATATTACCCCTTGAGTATAACTTATATTGGAAATAATAATTTGTTAAACCCACTCTCAACTGATTTGACTGATCACTGGAGGCTGCCATGTTTTCCAACGTTACCGCCTGAAAGTTCAGGTCAGATGACGTTTCATATGGTACAGTTGGAAAACATGGCAGCCTCCAGTGCTCGGTCAAAACAGAGAATAGTGGTTTGAAAAACAATGATTATTTCCAATATAAGTGATACCCAAGAAGAAATTATACGACTAGAAGTGACAGGAATTATGCACTTATCCGTAATAGTTAGTGAAAATGCCAGCATCTGGCTCCCCTTTAACAGACTCCAGCAGACAAGACAAACAATGCATTTGAACGATATTATGTAAACATACATGTATGGTACGTATGTATGTTAGAGCACCTGTTCTTGAATCAATCAACAAATTTACACAGAAGCTTGTTGACTCTGAAAAAGTCAATGGAATGAACTAAACAGCCAAATCTGTGGTTAGAAAAATGTTGAACCGTCACAAATTAGAAAGGTTTTCCCTTAAATAATCGCTCACAGAAACCATACAGATACACTGCACTTCTTTCTTTATAGAACAATGGCAATTTAAAGTGATCCAAGTAAAGTGTCTAACTCCACGAAAATTACTTGGAGCTTCCTCGTTTCTCTTCTGCCGTGTTGTTTAGCTTATGGTAAGAGAAGAATAAAATAGGGTTAGATTTTTTCAAATGTCCCTTTAGTATGAAGATAATTATCATTGAAAAGCATCATCTCAAAACCGTTGCCCAACGGTTTTGGTAAAAAGTACAATTGCCGTAGCTGAACACGCCCGGCCGGCGCACCACGCTATCACGGACCCGGGCCGGCGGAGTGGCCAAAACCTTCCCGATAGACAGGGCAGCGCAATGAGTCGATGTACCAGACTGTTGAGCCGAGCGCGCGCAAATTCTGTACCGTCTGTATACACGGGTGCGGATATCGTCAAACGGATGATTATTACTGCGACAAATCTACGGCAGGCCATCAGTATTCGGTGAAAAAATATAACTCAATATTCATTTTTTTCACTAGGTAAACAGTGTTCGTTTTCTTTCAAACTTTCACAAATCTTTCAATTGTATTTTACAATGATATTGATATAGGATTGAAGTCTCAAATGTCATTTTGTGCAATATCTGACACTTTACAGGGATCACTTTAAGAGTAACATATCCCTCTTCACAATAAATGTCAGTTAACCCCTTAAGGACTGGTCTCGCTTATGCGCGGGCTGAGGTCTATGGAGAATGCATGATAACAAAAATCAAATTCACTTCAAAGTTTGATGGGTTAAATTCTTGGTCTAGGCTTTCTTCATAGATATGATATTAATGAACCCGTTCCCTTCGAGTTTCTAAAATCCCCATAGACTTTGTAGACAACCCACTCGGTTCCCGTAGTCAAGGGGTTAAGTCTTACTTCAAAATAATTGACATGTATTGTACACTGCCCGATATCAAATGCTGGAAATCAATCCCTTTCGAGCTAGGGACCCCATGAGTAGTGCATATCAGAACTTGAAACCTTGAAGGTTTCTTACCTCTTTTTTCTTTTTTCTCGACAGGCAGGCGGACTCTCTATTCTTGATCATTCGCTGCTGTCTTTTCCACACTTTGACCTAGAAAACGAGATTTAAAAGAGGAAAAAATAAGCAAAGATTATACATATTCTAGCTTGGTGAACCTCCTTACACGATATAATAATGATAATATACTTGATTTATATAGCGCCTAATATTACTGATAATCATCTCTAAGCGCTTTACAATGATATTATTACCCCGGTCATAGGATACAATGCAAACCTGCACACATTGTGTGCACGATCTCCACTCCCTGGGGAGCATTCCTTCCAAGCGGCTCATGGGCATTAAGAAGATTGTTCACATAAAGCCTTTCACCTCCTCCAGGTCCCTATTTACACACCTGGGTAGAGAGCAGCAATGTGGATTAATTGTCTTGCTGAAGGACAAACATGATGGGCATACTCTGGGTTCGAACTCGGGATCTCCTGCTTGGATAGCGTGCGCTCTACCAATCTTGAAACACCACGTCCATATAACGGTGTTGCAGTCAAGTCCGGCAGACTCATACTCGGACCCAAGGAAGAAGATGCTTGATGGCCGCCTCTGCCATGAAAATGGTGGACTCGATTACAACACTGGGCCATACTCGTTTATATTCAAACAAAACATAAATGACACCCCTGCAAAAACTCATCCACACATGTACACAAATATATACAAATAATAATAATAACAACCTTATTTATATAGTGCTTTTTTACAACAAACGCATAAGACCCAATGAGGAGACCAATTTGAAACTTACATCTAAATTAGGAGGGCAAGGCTGAGTGACAATGGCAACCGGTAGTGTTGGTGATGGAATGTTGGACTGCATCTTGGCATGTTTCACAGGGGGTGGCCGCAAAACCAAACATACAAACAAACACACAGACACACACACACAAATGAACCAAGAAGAAGACAAAATAACAAAAACAAACAAACGCACATAAAAACCAACAAAAAGACCAAATCAAAAGCTCACATCTAAACTGGGTTCCAAAAGAAACTTATCAACTTTTCAGAGCGACACACATTAAAATCCAAATCATAACAATTACTCATAATTGGGAATAGACTAGCTACAATATCCCTTAGCAAGCTCATCTAAAAAAATTTTTTTTGCTTTAGTTAACAAAGAATAAAATAAGGTGAAATCGCAAGAGGTAATTTTTCAAAAATCACAGAAACTGCTTGCCTTTCGGGCACAGAGCTCGGTACGGACAATAGCCAGTCTAGTGGTTACATAACCCGCTTTGAAGTTGAATGAATAGCTATTGAAAGTTCTGAATAGACCGCCTTTCGTGGAGGTTCGCAGCGAGCAGTTTCTGTGATTTTTTAAAAGTGACCTATAGTTATTCAATCACATTTTCTCCTTTTTGGCAAAAGGAAACTTTTAATTTTTAAGATATGCTTCATTATGAGAGTGATAGCTTATCTGTGTCTAAATTTAATTCAATTTGATGCTATAGATTTTAGTGAGCGTCGCTCTGAAAACGTGATAAGTTTCTTTTGGAACCCAGTTTACATTAGGAGGGCAGGGCTGCGTGACGATGGCTACCGGTTGTGCTGGTGATGGAATGTTCGACTGCATCTTGGCCTGATTGACAGGGAGTGGTCGCAAAAACAAACAAACAAACAAACACAAAAAACAATAAAAAACTTACATCTAAATTAGGAGGGCAGGGCTGTGTGACGATGGCTACCGGATGTGTTGGCGATGGAATGTTGGACTGCATCTTGGCCTGTTTGACAGGGGGAGGCAGGCAGGATCCCTGAGCTGTGGTGAACGGGGAGGAGGGGTTGCTATGTTTGAGGACGATGGGCTGGCCCCTGCTGTGGCTGTAGATGAGAGAAAGAAAGGACAAAAATATGTCTATTACAATCAATCTTTGGTAAATTTTCCATGCATCGTATATTAAATGACAGAGTTATAAAGCATAATCGTCATGGTATTTCTTTTCTTTGTTTACAGAATGATCAGATCATTGTACCAACAGCAAACTTATTTTAAAAACTAAAAAGTTCAATAGCAAGGATAAATACTTTCAAAAACTTTCAAATACTTTTAAATGAAAATGTAATATTACCTGGGATATGCTTGATAGTGACTGTTGACTTGGCGTGAGTCTGCGACGGGATGGAAACCTTGGGCTCCAGTTTAGCCGACGTTAGGGGCAACTGAATTACCCCCTTCATAGGCTTGGGGGCGATGGCTACCCCCTTCTTGGTCCCGTTTATTACCCCGCTGGCGAGCGACTTTGAGACCCCGTTCGGCAGGCCCCCGTTTGAGATGGTGAAGAATGCCTTCTGCCCATGACCCCCCAGAGGGGAGGGGGAATTCCCCGGTGATTCACGGGGCGGGGTGAGGGGCGGGGACTCCAGCTTGATGTGAACCTGGTTGAGATTGCCATTCTGTAGTACCTGCATGATAGAAATCACAGACACACATTCACAATAGTGAGGGTTCCACATAATATTTTGCTAAAGGCTTTAATAGCTGGCCCAGTAAAGAAGTTCCTCTCAATTTTGGAGGCCCACAAATCCTGATCCCAAAGTCTGATTTCATTTTTAAACTGTTTGATTAAAAATCTCACTCCATAGCTCAGGCCCGTAGCCAGGAGGGCGGTGCGTTGGGGGGGGGGGGGGGGGGGGGGGGTGCATACCCCCCCCCCCCCAAATTCAGAAAGGTCCACTTTTTACCAGTCTCTTTTTACATTTAATAACATTGTCCAAATCCTCAAAAATTACTTGGAACTCTTGTGGTTTTATCATACCTTGTCATATTCATATTAACAATAAAAGCACGGGACAGGTTTCGTTTTTTCAAATTTCCATTTCGTTCAAAAGATATTTACGAGTGAAGTGTTCAGATGTTAAATTGTCTATGGGATAATTTTAATCATGTACAATGTACATTAAGTGCAATGAGATGGTAAATATCACTTTGCATTTTTGCTAATTCCTCGGCCAAAAGACATCCAATTAACGTGAAATTTTCACACATTACTTTGTGGACATATCAGATCACACCAATACATATTTTTATTAATCACTCATTACTTTTTGCACTTGTCAACTAAGTTACTACATGTACTGTAGATCCCAAAGCATGTTTACACTAAAGGCAAAATGAAACTGACCTGTGACCCATGACCCGATTCGCTGGAAGAATCGGAGGATTCAGATGATGGAGGTGGTGACAGCGGTTCATTCTTGATGGGTACCCATTCACTGTAAAATGAGGAGGACAATATACCGTATACATTAAATACACAAGACAATCGATTCTCTACAGTATGACTCCATCTCAGTCAGAAACTGACCCATTCACTGTAAAATGTCGACAAGATACTACAAGTATGAGGTATGTCATGAATAAAGTTAGGACAATTGATTCATTCTACATATCTCAAGTCATAAACACTGTATGCAGATACACAGATACCTACATGTAAACAGACAAAGAGACGTTATGATACATATCAACAATACATAATAGAAACAGTCAAGTAAATCTCTCTTTAAGATACATTATACACACATACAAGTACCTACTGTACATGTACTACACATACAACTAATACAACATACATCTCTTACATCAATCAGGGAATAATTTTCCTCTCACAATTTGATTAGCAATTTCAGCCGATGGATAGATATTTCAAATGAAATTCTGTACACTTATATGGAAGAAAACTGCTACACAAAAGATATTTTGTATAGCAGTCATGCAAAAATGCATCTTTGCGATGCGATACCAGGAAAATTATTCCCAGTCAATTAAAATTGTAAAAGCTCAGTGAAATAGTGAGCATGTAAAACTATTAACGAAGGGAATGGGTGAGAAAGAAACACAATCATTACCTTTTTTTCTGATTAATAATTTTGTAATCTTCTATGGTTATATACATTTGACGTGTACTGTTTTGTAAGAAAACTGGGGTTATCTCCTATCATGTCTGCCTTTCATTATTTGTATGAAATAACCAAAAGTATTTAATAAAAATAAACAAAAATTAAAAATGAAATTACAGTAGTGTACATATTGCATGAAACGCATTGAATACAAACAACCATATTTATCAACAGGTATGAAAAAACACAAAGCACAACATTCACATTTCAATTATTTCACCAATCCCCAACATCCCTCACCACAACATGCAATGCATGTATTCATAAATATTTTGTCTTGCAATTCATTATAATGCATCAGTGATTCCCCATCAAAATCCTTGGACCACCACAATGCAATCACTTAGTGGTCTCTCTACCCCTCTCTCTCTCTCTGCCTAGTTGCCATGGTAACATCAGGCCGATTTTCACCCTTAACAATACACTCCCTAATATCTCATCTTTTCTCCTCTTCTCCCATCTATTTCCATGCATCTTTAATAATGAGTATCGCCTGCTTTGCATTATACTGTATGGAAAAATATACAATGTGATCTAGATACAGACATGTGGCACAATTATTATAATGCATGCATGCAATTTCCGCCCAACGCATATATTCATTCATCATCAATGTCAAAACAATATTTCCACATTTCTTTCATACACGCATCGTTAATAACCAAGAGTAGTGTCTGTTGTGCATAATTTATAGAAACAAAATACCCCAACTGTGTATACTGAGATGTATTTCTAGTTATAATTGTTGCACTAGCACTTGCCCTATTGCCCGGAGCAAGTAAACATTGATGTTGGGCAAGTAAAATTTTATAAATGGCCTTGGTTTGGTTGTCCGATCAGACAACTAAATTATTGGTCAACTATGAGAGAATAATGTAATTCCTTAGGTTTAAATCTCATCTAGAAGTAAGAGGGCAAGTAAACTTTCTGTTCCGGCAAGTAAAATTTGAAAAGTAATGATTTTACTTCCCCGAACGGGCCAGTAGGGGAAAAAGGTGGAGGCTTGGTTGCACACTTGCAATTTCAGTAAGACATGTATTCCTTGAATGTTCACCAAATGGCAGATCAATACTGACAAGCCTCCACACTAACCTTTTCCTGAACTGGCCCGTTCGGGCAAGTAAAATCATAAATGTTCAAATTTTACTTGCCCGAACAGACAATTTACTTGCCTGCTTTAATACTTCTAGATAATATTTTCATGTAAGAAAGTACATTCTATTCTTGTAGTTGACGAGAAATTTAAGTTACCCGATCAGGTTTACAAGCAAACTAGACCATTTATGAATTTTACTTGCCCGTCATTAACTTTTACTTGCCCCGGGAAAGCAGGCAAGTGCTAGTGTTGAGTCCTGCTGTACACTCCCTGTCATTCTTACAATATACTAGTACTTTACATCACTAATGACACATATTGTGAACAATTTATACAATGGGATACCACTTTATTCAGGGTAAGTCTGGTAATTATATAATTTCGCAAAAATTCAAGTGTGACAACAAAGAAGGATTATGTGGACAAAAAAGCAAGAAAGGAATTGACATCAATTTATACAAGAAGGTTTGAATGATCTCTTGAGTCATAACAGGGACTAACTATATTCTCTTTTTTAAATACATGTGTTGAATTTGGGCAAGTAAATGTTTTTGTGCAAGTTCTTTTACTAGAACTTGGGCAACAACAAAACCATTTTTTGAAATTGTAAAAAGGACTTACTTCCATGGAGTTGCTCTTCATTGGCTATCCCCAGCCACGCCTTGGCAAGGTCAACATTGAGGTCATCACAGGTCAACTCACTGCTGGGGGCATCTGGTGCTAGGAGCTCTTCACAAGCAGACGGGGTATTCTAAAAGTTGAGATGAAACAGAAAATCAGAAATCAAAAGTACTTAGTATATTTTGCTATCACCCACCAGGCCTTGGCAAGGTTAAAGGGATAGTTGAGTTTTGGTAACCGAGAGTACAGTTTTGGTCAAACTGAATTTTAGTAACCAAAACCTGCACAATTACATTACAAACTAATAAATAACTCCACCATGTTTGAAATTAATACAAAATTACAAATGACTAGGTAAAAAGCCCGTTATCATTCAAAACGAGCTGTTAAAACTTCAGAGGGCGTTCTCTAAAAACTCATTGGTTTCCAACATTTTAAATAAAATATTATGAATGTGATTTTTGTTGAAATAGTGATTAGATAGAGAGATAATCAACTATTTAAAACCTCTTTTGTACATTTTGGAAAAGAGGACGCATTTTAACAAATTTGTTAACGGCTGGTTCAAAATTTTGAATAATTGTGACCTTGTGGGGCCCCACAATTATTACAAATGGTTATATTTGTGGATATTTCAGCCATTTCTGAACCGATTTTGATCAAATAAAGTTTATTCTGTCATTAAAAATGTATGCTCTTTCGAATTTGACACTCAGTTTTTCATTATCTCACAAAAAAATTATTTTGTGTAGCGCCCTCTATAACAAAACTCAACTATCCCTTTAATATTGAGATCATCAGAGGTCAACTGACTGCTGGGGGCATCTGGTGCTACATGTAGGAGCTCTTCACAAGCAGACAGGGTATTCTAAAGTTCAGATAAAACCAAAATGGAACATAAGGCCTTGAAGATGAAAGAAGTCATATGTACAGATAAATGCTATCCCTAGCAAAGTTGTTAGCAACATTGACATTGACCGAGGTCATCAGAGGTCAACTCATTGCTGAGGGCAAGACAAAGCATATTAAGAGCTCCAAAAATACAAATAAAATTGTCCAAGTAGAAAATGCACAAAAAGGCCATCTAGCCATAACCATGCTTGGCTGTAATTGGCCATATTTCAGAATCTAAAGCTATGCACTGACATTAACCT
Organism: Echinarachnius parma; assembly: GCA_037951105.1. Taxonomy (NCBI): domain Eukaryota; kingdom Metazoa; phylum Echinodermata; class Echinoidea; order Clypeasteroida; family Echinarachniidae; genus Echinarachnius; species Echinarachnius parma. Next base: position 94,306 of record JBAMJV010000210.1, on the reverse strand, counting down.
AAAACATGAATTTCCATACAAATTATTGCTTAGTTTTGATTTGTTTTGTTTTGTTTTATCATTATAAATGCTTATCATAAGGTACATGTAGTTCAATTTCTCATTAAGTTTTTTCAGATCAAAATTACCATGCATTTTACACACAAATGAATGTGAAACTGCACTTTTGTTGCATTTTTGTGTGCCACGTGTGACCTTAAAGGGGAAGGAAATGCTGGAATTTTCGCTTGCTGTTGTAAACTGATAAATGCAGAATTCCTGTCACTTTTAGTTGTATAGTTCCTCTTGGGTATCACTAATAATAGAAATGATCAATATTTCCTCTTGGGTATCACTAATAATAGAAATGATCAATATTTTTGAAACCCTTATTAATTGTTTTGACCGAGCGTGAACTAACAAAAGCGGTTGTTGGAGCTGCTGCTTTGTCAATGGTTACGTAACCCGTAAAATCTGCACTTATCAGTAACAGCAGCTGGGATGCGCACAAATTTGGTATCAAAAGTTTTGCAAGACTTGTAAGAAAAAAGTCACCAAGCAGTGGTGTGCGAAAATGTTGCGTTTGGGAGTTATCACAAAAATTGAGAAAGGGGGGGGGGGGGGGGCAAATCACCCCCCCCCCCCTAGTCTTTTTAGGGTTAACACTGTGCAGTGTGCACCTAAGTTATTACACCAACAATATTTGTAGGTAATTTCTTTGCACTTTGGCTGGGATCACCAAACAATACCATGCAAAACTTTCAAGTTTGAATCCATCCTCTCTTATTAATCAACACTCATTATAACTACAATGACAAACAAACAAATAAGTGAATGAAAATTCAGTGAAAAATAAGTGAAAACCAGTTTGAAAATGACCCTGTGAATGTTATTAGATTGAAGTTCCCAACAGATAAGGGTCGCTGGAAGTCTAGGATAATGACAAAATAAAACCACATTAAACATTGAACTTGATAATGCACATATAAACACACATCATTACAGAGTACACAAACAAACAACGTACCGTAATATTATTGTATCTTTCTCTTTGTGGGCTAGATTTATCAAATTAAATACAATATTTTCAATCCAGAAGACAAAGTACATGAAGTCTGGACTCCGGAACAACCGCTCATATTCATTAGGCCTGGAAGGACTAATTAAATATTCAAATAATTCAAATAGTTGACCAGCTGTTAGTATTTGAATGTGACTTTTTAAACTATTTCAAATATTGAAATACTAGCTAAAATTTCAGTGTGCACCCTATAGTTGATGTTTATGTTTTATAACTATTTTAATATTTAAAGATGTGATTGAATTAAAGAATTATTAACAGATTGAAGGCATTTCTTAGAGTTTGTTTTGTCTTTTGTAGTGTTCTGTTGTATCTAAATCAACCTATGTCAATCATAGAGTGAAATGTTTTATAGGGTACATTACATCGTAAACAAAATCAGAACTATGTGAACTATTTGAATACCCTTTTCTTCAAATATTTGAATAACATAATAGAAAACATGTACTCTAGAGAACTTTACAACATTTGATGTACAGTACATGAGTATGTATCATAAAAATGTATATCTACATAAAATCCGGCTACTCTCCTAAAATATTACCTACATGTACATGCATGCATGACCTGACCACCCCCCCCCCCCCCCACTCACAGACATTTAACAATAAACAAAGAAAAAGAAAATGAAAGCAAAACAAATTATCTGCACACGCAGTCAAGCAGATGGGTAGCGGACTGAAGCCCAACAAACGTTTGTCTAGTTATAGAGTATTGATCCAATCAGCTTTGATAACAAAGAGCTCTGCATATCAATGATTATCATTCATTATATAAAATGGTAATTAGGCACAGTTGTGCCATCCATACGAAGCTACAAAATCAACCGAAGACTGGAGTGTAAAGAAAGGAGACTGATAAAATATCCTGACTAAAAATACTGAGTACATGTATGTACAGCATATATATCCTTCCATGTGCGCTAATTAAATTGCATTTTCATTAGTACAGTTTTCTGATTTCTTCAATTTAGCAGCCTGGATTGCGGTTAGAATGAAATTAATTGATAAGATTGTGTGTCGTGAGGGTGCCTCCTTTTGCATTGCACACTGATTTGGAATTCGGTGGGACAATTTTACATTTGATAGCAAATATTTTTTGAAGAACACATGAAATATAATATACATTTCAGGGAAAAAATTAATATTTATTTTTCGGGGGCTACTTTTCAAGCTTGCCTTCATGAAAATAACACTCTAGAATTTGTTTTACATTGAACTCTATGCAAATTTTCGGGGGCTCTTTTGGGCATTTTGGGGGCAAATTCGCCCGAGCCCCCAGGAATTTTTTTCACCGATACATTTTCAGAAAAAGAAATTTCACAAGGAATACAAATATACACTCAGAGATACATATCTATGTACATGTATAATATGTGAACAGAAATTTTGTTACATTAAGTTTTGTAGACCTGTCAATATTTTCTATGATAGATCATTCTGAGGTAGTTCTAGTTCATGATAAATTTGTAATGAGATATTTTCATCTAAATGTTATGAAAAAAACCCCCCAAAAGCTAATCATGTTCACAATTGTAAGTTATCTAAATGGCAAAATAATGAAGTTTTATATGTTAGCTTTAATTATTTAAATACCCCATTTGTAGTCAAGACACCATGTCTTCATGAAGATATTTTAAAAAGTTTTTTTAATACTGAAAATGCTCATAATTTGTCAGTCCAAATCTTACCCCATGATAGATTTTGTACAGAAAACCCCATTTTCTACACATTATGTTACAATAAATACACTATTTGATGTGCAACTTTCACGCTTGATGACTTTGTGCACTTATAATGTCTAGAGATCTTCATGTGTACAAAATTTCAAGTAGTTGCCACTCATTTGTTAGTACAGAATTAAATAACTAAGCTTTTTTTTTTGTTCATTGCATTGCAGCCAAAATATACAGGGTGGCCGCGAAAAACGGAACGGGGCACTTCCCAATTTTTTTTTTCTCCATCGGATAGGGTGTCTTTTCCAATGAAAAGCGATACCAAGAACAGTAATTTTGGTCCGTAGTTTTTGTTTAAGGGAGCTGTGAGTGACACCATGTCAAGTTCCCATTTTTGTCAATTTTTACCAAGTCAGTGCCTGATAAATTGGACAATGGTCACTCACAGCGCCCTAACACAAAAACTACACGACCAACATGATTGTTCTTGGCATCGTTTTTCATTGGAAAGGACACCCTATCCGATGGACATAATCATTTTGTTACTTTATTTTTGGAAGTGCCCCGTTCCGTTTTTTTTTGGGCCGCCCTGTGTAGTCTGCACAAGGTTCAAATAACTTACTTTGATGTGACCTTCTTCTGCACACTGGAACCTGTTGTCGTTCACCAGATCATCTACCCGTAACTGGTCTTCATTGAAGTAATTGCAGGTTGGATCGCCTGATAGAGGAGAAATAGAAACTTTGTTTAAAATAAGTAAACCAGAACTATGTTTTTAGGTTCTGTTTTTAAGTATTAATCATACATTTCGAACTTGTTTATCCAGCATGCATCCTAATATGCGATTCATGCTCAGACAAAGTAGATTAGATCTGAAATTTAGGCCCTTAAACATGGTGTATGAAATGGTAATATGAAAAAAATATTTGGATGTGGCCTTATAAAGTTTTACAAACTTATTTACCCCGCAATGACATCAGAGTAGGTCTGAACTTCTGTGTGATTAGTGACGCTGTACAGCAGATGATGAACATGGGCAGGCAAAACCTTCATCAGGACTGAATTTGTCTCTGTTTACAGACCAAAATCTCTCCAAGTTGGATTTAAAGACATTTATAGACGAGCTTTCTACAACATACAAGGGTAGACTGTTCCATTCGTTTATCACTCTCTGTGAAAAAGAACACTGCCTCAACTTTAAGTTGACGTGTTTCTTCTGCAGTTTATACTGGTGACCTCTAGTTCTGCTTCCGGATGAAATATCAAACAGCTTTGATGGGTGAAGATCGTCAAGACTGTGTATTATTTTGTATATCTGGATCATATCTGCTCTATGTACAGTGAACAGTTTCAAACAAGATTTTTTTTTTAGGTGCGAAAATAAAATTGCTACATAGATTATTGCTAGATTATTTCTATAGTCAGTATAGTCTATAGATTGCTAGATTATGGCCAGCAAATAACTGATGGTATCAGAATACTTTTAACAGGAAAGTGCAGAACTTTCTGGTCAGACTGGAATTTAATAACTTGTAAGATAAATAAAACTTGTAAGATATAATTTAAAACTAATACTTATGAGTACATGTACATGTATGTAACCATGCTTGAATGGTGGAAAAAACAAAACATATTTAAATGGCTAGAACTGAAGTAAGAAAAAGTTAGAAGGCCGTTTTCATTAAAAGAAACAGCTATTAACACCTGAAAGTTTTAACCATGTCTTTTCAAAAAATTGCAAAAGTAATATTTGCTTAAGGGGAGACTGTACCTTTTTTTGAAAATTTCATTGTTTGGCCTTTGTTTCTCTTTAAACTTGGCAGAAATGTTTTTGTAGTGACAAAAAGACGATTTCAACAGTAATTTTCAGTAATTTTGTATCTCGAGGTCACGGTCAAGGTCACAGGTCATAAAACAAAGGAAAACAAAGTGATTTTGTATTTCCCAAATAACTTTGTCCCTGATAGTCCTATTGCTCTGAAATTTGGAGGAAAGCTTCATTATGCATGACTCTACAAGTTGAACTACAGCCATTTCATTACCATTTATAACAACTGATTTATGAAGCATTAAAGATAAATATTAATTACGTAACATGATATTGATAATTAAAATATGATTATTCAAATTATACATATGGGCAATTCCATAAATATGTCAACCAGTAGGCCAAAATTTCAAAATCATCATATTGGTCCAAATGATACATCAATTTGAAGGTAATAATGTGAACTGTCAAAAACCATTCATTAAAATTTTTTTTATCAAGGTCAAGGTCATGAGACCCTTCCAAATCAAGGCATACTGAAGTTGCTGATTTTTCTTTGCTGTATTCATACCATTTGTTCTTTTTATGTATTTCAATTAAAATAGACTGAATAATTAATTGACCATGATAGATGTACACAGTATAACTTTCTGAATCCATTACCACACATAAATTAGAAAAATACTCTTTTAATTACAATTTGTAGCTAATTAATATCAGGACTATTTTTGTCCTGTACGTCCGACACGGAAAAACACTTATTTTCAATTTCACGAAAAGACAAAGAACCCAATAAAGGGCAGAATGTCAATGCAAAGCAAGTTCTAACCCCTCTACACAGAGAGTAAAAAAAAAAATTCCAATCATCACTAATTAAGGAAAAAATGGGTGGTCGGACGTACACTTTTTGAGTACGTCCGTCCATGTACGTCCGACACGGCATTGAAATGAATAGGTTTTTGCCAGCCTAAAACACTTAAATTCACACTGTATCCTATCTGTATGATTAAAGAGTGTATTAAAATGTAATATCTCTTAATTACTTAGTGATTCATATCCCTAATTCTAACAAATCATCATGATATGGCTGGACATTCCATAGTCACATTTTTGTATGGGTATTTACATACTAATACTACACACTATCATGCTGTCATTAAAAAATATATCATAAAAACATACTTCAGGTGGATCATGTTGTATAATTATTATTTAATTTTGACTCACAAAAGCTATTTAAAAATTTGCTTAGTAGGAAAGAACCATAAACTTACATTTTGTGATGAAAAATCAACCCTCAACTTCAAATTTACATTATAAATCTAGTTCATGTAGTCCCATCAGTGCATATTCATGTTAGTGAAGATTAATTGTGTTTTTATTTGTATTATACTGCCATATTTTAATGGTACAGTGATAACATGTTTATATCTACCATTTAAGACAACATTAGTTACTAATTATGACTTAAAGTGTCTATTTACAGCAAATATTTCAGCAGCAAGTAGACTTGCATTTGTATAACACATGTACGTCCGACACGGCAGTCTTGTACGTCCGACATTGTACGTCCGACACGAAAATAAAACGTAAATATTCCATGCTTCGAAGGGAAAATATAATAATTTTTTTTATATTTCCCATCATTTCCAATCTAATCCAAATGGTAATAGATGATTTGGCCCCAAAAAATGATAAACTTCACAGAGTTTTCCAGTTGAAATCCTCTTGTCAGAAAAATCATTTTCTCTGCGTACGTCCGACCATGCAGTGTTTTTTAATCGGTACACGGTCATTATGGTGGTAAAATCTGAATAAGTCATATTATTATTTTCTACTCATCATTAGCAATCTATTGATCACATAAAATCTTATGATTTACATTAACTTCTTCTTTAGTACCTAATTGAAGTGTGTGAAATGTACGTCCGAATTTATGGAATTGCCCATATGTGACACATACAAATGTATAAGTGTAGTTCAGATTGTTCAGACAGGTGTCCTCTACAAGTGTGCCAATTTTCAGGTGAATTAAAGAAACTATAGAGAGTCAGGAAAGGAAACGGTGCCATAACGTTGGCATTATTCAATATCTGAGAAAGAGCCATTTAAAGTTTTGTTTTCTTTATATTTTAAGTACTTCGTCTCATTAATTTTTATCACTTTTTGAGGGGTCTAGAATACATATTTTCTGTTCAAACTTTGCAAGATGATAATTGAATGTACAAAGAAGATGGCTAAGTAAAAATACTTTTTTAGACATAAAATAACATTTTGGGCAAATTTGGGGTACAGTCTCCCCTTAAAATAATCAGAGGGATCATAACAATAAGAGTTAAAAGCCACTTTGGTTAGTATATTTTCGAAAATGTGAAGGCATTATCAAATAAATATTGGGGCCCAACATTTATTCTAATCTTAAATATTGAAGGATATTTCAACTGTTTCTGAAAGAACTGTTTTTGATAGAAAATAAATTTTCTATAAAATGACATGCTTTGCTTTGATGAGTATTACACAACACCAACGGCAACAGCCAAGACAATTTGCACAGTGTTGAGTGTTGCCAATTCCACATATATGTGACCCGCTATAGCAAAACATGGTACTTGTCGGTAATTCATGTTTAGAAGAAATGGGCATTTTAAGTTCACACAATGTGTGTCAAAGACCTGTTGTAAAATTGAAAGAATCATATCTTCGCCAATTATTTACCAATTAGTTAGAACAAAGCATCAAATGAAAGCTTGTGATGAGTCCTTTCTAATGGTGTGAAAATCTACATTTTGATTTTTACCAACAAAATTGCCGGGGTTTGCTATAGCCGGTCACATATTTCCCGCAGAATTTTGTTTGTTTTTACCACGAGCTGCAGGGAAAATATTGTGGTCTCGGGTTACCTTATAATCAGGGCTCGACACTCGCACTGGCCCGGGGCCAGTGAATTGCACTTCGGGCCAGCAAAATTGTATAAAAATCATATTTTGGTGGCCAGATCGGGCAAACAGATTTTCAACACGACATTGACAAAATTAGAAAATCTTGTTTCTACCATCTATAAACTAATCAAAGGTTAGATCAGGAATAGCCAGGAAAGAGTGATATTTTGTAGAGTAAAAAGTTAACTAGTATAACATTTTTAGGCCCGTAAATTTTTCTTTTGGGCCTTCAGGAAAGGGGGAGAAATTATTTTACCAGCCTGACTGGGCCACTGACAAAAAAAGGTAAGTGTGGAGCCCTGTTATTGTTAATATTGCCTTATTGGGCTTGTTTTCAGGTGTTCTGTTTTTTGTTTGTTCATGAAATAATCTTATAATCGAATGAGCGCGCACAGACACGCGAACTTCGCACGCTTGCAAAACAATTTTAAGAATGCACGGATACGGATTACGGATACATATTCCGCATCAATCAATGCTTTTCCATCGCTCGCAAGGAGATTTTTCCGAGTCCGCTTGTTATTGCATGAAGACTTGAAGTTGAAGTTGTTTGCGTTTCCGCAGGTTTCTGTATGGAGCCTACATGTATGGCTACGGACGAGTTGGCAACACTGATTCGCATCAATCAATGCTTTTCCATCGCTCGCAAGGAGATTTTTCCAAGTCCGCTTGTTTTTGCAAGAAGACTTGAAGTTGAAGTTGTTTGTGTTTCCGCAGGTTTCTGTATGGAGCCTAACTATGGCTACGGACGAGTAGGCAACACTGAATATGCAAGTTGCAATTAATTGCATGAGTCCATGAGTAAAGACTCCAAGTCCAACATATTTTTTACAAATTATCTTTGAATGTGAATTGCATTTACAAACTGCAAATTCGGTCATCATAATGTCTTTAATGATCATTCCAGAATTTACATTATTTCAATATTTGTTCATTTAAGTAATAAGTAAGTAGTTTCAGTATTAGATTATTGTGATTCCATTTTACTCTCTACAACTGTCGAAAACATGTAAACATGATAAACGTAAACGGGTGCCGATGCGATGTGCAATTCTCAATCTCAGTTAAAGTGATACCTGTAAAGTGTCAGATATTGCACAAAATGACATTTGAGACTTCAATCCTATATCAATATCATTGTAAAATACAATTGAAAGATTTGTGAAAGTTTGAAAGAAAACTAACACTGTTTACCTAGTGAAAAAAACGAATATTGAGTTCATATTTTATCACCGAATACTGATGGTCTGCCATACTTTTGTCGCAGTAATGAATGATCCGTTTGAGATATTCGCACCAGTGTATTTTTACACACGTAGTATGGTAGGTGTACTACACATCGGCACTGTTTTTAATATCGGCACCCCGCGTAATATTTGTTTTTGCGCGTGTTGTAAAAAATCGCGCATGAGATGATGCGCGCTACCCTTACAAACTGAACTGGTCGAAATTTTGAGGAGAAATAATGCGTTGATCGTCCGCTACGAGTAATACGATAAATAATACCAACATCGCACAAGAAATTTTGAGTTGCGTGCATTGTCAACGAGGGTTGAGGGGGTGCCGGTATTAAAAAACACTTCGAACTCGTGAAGCCAAAAAACAACGCGCGCGTTCGAAGGCGATATCTCGAAATATAATTAATATATCGCAAATCTGATCATCGCATCGGAATCTGCACTATTTTCTCAATATGTGAGTACAATTTCAAGAAATTTGAATGATTTTTAAGTCTTAAACTGTCGGAAATGTTTTAGGGTGCCGATGCGGGGGTCACTCAATCATACATAATTCATGGAATTTGAACTCGCTCGGCTCAAAGTTCAATCTCCGGAATGTTCTCACGGGTGCTGCATGCGGACGTTCTCAGCTGAGACATTGTACCTTTTTTCAATTGCGTTGATTAACGCTTTAGAAATAATGATTTTCAATGATAATTATCTTCATACTAAGTAAAGGGACATTTGAAAAAATCAAACCCTATTTTATTCTTCTCTTACCATAAGCTAAACAACACGGCAGAGGAGAAACGAGGAAGCTCCAAGTATTTTTCGTGGAGTTAGACACTTTAGTTACTTAGATCACTTTAATACTAGCGTTCTGTCGAGTTTGTAGGTTGAGTGGACCAGTGTATTGGACAGAATCCTTTTTTTTTTTCTTTAATTTTGAAAATTGAGTTTTTGATAATTTAATTATGAAAAAAAAAAGAAGTAATGTTTGGCGTAATATATTCTTTTGAATGCAACGCCAATTAAAATTAATAACAACAACAACAACAACAGTTAAATCTCAGTATGCATTCAATCAGTTGAAACAAGAACATGAAAAGGGGTGAAGCCACGCACAAAGCAACGGGGCAGGCCCCGGTTGCGCTTCGTTCCACCATCGTCAACCAACGAATCTCACCAGGTCAAGACTCAAGGAGGAAATAAATGGTAAATAAAACATTATTCATTGTTTTCTCGAACATTTCTACTCACCCCAATCTTCAGACGACAAGAGGTTGTCCTGCATAAACCTATCTTCAATATCGGACATAAAATCTAGAGCCATTTTGTAGCAAATTTAGTACAAATTTTACGTAATTTCACAGCCTGATCATCGATAACGTGTCCTTACGCTACAACCATGCATGTTTTCAATAATAATTAAATGTACGTGTCTTCAGGAAAATTCCATTCATGTATTCTAGGGGAATAGTTCCATGTCACAATTCACTAGATCGTAAAATATAATCGATAGTCAATGTTTTCGGATAAAATAATTAACAATTATGAATGACTACATAAAGTATAATTATTCAAATTCTTTTAAATACATGAATATACTGGTTCTCAAATCTATTTGTAGATAATTCTCAATTTCAAGAAAGATGAAACCCCCTCTGAAAAATAGACGATTCTGCATTATGCATCATATCAAGCAATAGAGGGCAGCAAACTTTTCAAACTCAAAATTGAGATTGACTCCGAAATTATAATACGGCTCTTGGCCCAACTATATAGATTGAGCGTCTTTGCTTGGACTGTTTTGATTTTGTATGATTTCAAATGTCTTACATTTTGAAATATTTAAATAAAATTAATGTCTCTTGTCGATTGTGTTTGTATATCAGATTATGTTGAAAACTAACTCGACTTGTTCGCTTAAAGGGGTAGTTTAGTTTTGGTAAGGCTGAACTTTAGTAGCCAAAACCTGCACAGTAACATTATAAACTAATAGTTATAACTCCACCATGCTCGAAATGTATACAAAATTACAAACGACTAAGTAAAAAGCATGTTATCATTCAAAAAGAGCCATTAAAACACAAGAGGGCGCTTTTTAAAAAGGCATTGGTTTCAACCATTTTTCATACAAATTATGCATGTGATGTTTTTTTGATATAATGATTAACTAGCGAGATCATCAACAACTATTTAAAAAACGCTTTTGAAACTTTTTAAAAAAGTGCAAGCATTTTTTTTATTTTTTTCTAAAAATCATCTAATTATTTGGGCCCCAAATAATTATAAGATCAGATATATTTATTAATATTTCAGCCGTTTCTGGGTCGATTTTGACCAAATAAAGTTTATTCTGCCATTAAAATTGCATGTTCTCTCAAATTCGACACTCAGTTTTTCATTACCTCACAAAACAGTTGTGATGTGCAGCGCCCTCTCTACCAAAACTAAACTACCCCTTTAAAATAATTGATGCAGGGTGGATTCAGGCACTTTATGTATTTTTTCTTTCCTCCCCCCTTATGTAGTCTGTTTTTGTTTTGTTTTTGTCAAGTCATTATAGAGGGGGGGGGGGGGGTGCCCCCCTCCCAGAGCTACACCACTATACCGCTGGTTGTAAGGAATATTTTTCTTTTTCTTTTTAACGCGCCTACTCATGATACAAACCTTGAAATGCGGATTCAACGCTCTGTTAGAACAGAGCTAAACATCTAGTATAGTTGGTCTCTCATAAGAAAAATGGCAAATGTAAAAGGAGATCCCTCAGACAGGTCGATGATGCGGGATCCAGAAAAGCTATTATGGCGTTCCCAGGCCCAATGGGATGGGGGAGGGCACAATTTTAGTGCCTCCCTCTCCAATTCCTTTATAATTAAATCAACCAATTTCTTATTTGGCATACCGCATACATGTCAAGCAGGTCAAGTTCAGCTGCAATCGTCAACATTTCTTCAGGTCACCACAATAGGGCTAATATGATACAAACATAGAGCCCCGAATTATTACCGTAACGGAGCTGTTTTCGCCAAATGGACTGATATAAGAAAGCAAATATAACTTGTTAACATATTAATTATTACATCTTCATATCATAGATCATAGAACATAGACCATAACATTTCCGAAAAGTCATTGTGGAGGTGACCTTCAAACACATGTGTACATTATAATGTGTGTATGCAATTTCTTCAATGTTTACCCCATACATGCCATAAACTTAAACAAAAGTGGATTTTTTCATTTTTTTGTAGACATCATGAGAAACCCCATTAGCAGATTTTAATCACAAACTTAAAAATCATGAAAATACATCAGAACTATAGGCTATATTTGATTTAATTCTTGTTGCAAATTTTCATTGCTTTGCGCCATTTTGTCTTAAAAACAAACGAATTCTCAGGAGAATTAATCTCAGTTCATGACAATCTGTTACTAATGATTCTTCTGAAATCAGTGGCTATGGAAAAAAATAAAAACAAACTTCTCTTGTTTATCTTTAAAAGAAAAACTACAGTAAAAAAAAAAAATATATATAATTATGCTCTTCAGTTTATGGTTATGGGCGTAGCTGGCCCTTTTCCCCCATGGGGGGCTGGCGTCTTTTGCCCGAATATTGGGGGGGGGGGCGTGATGCGAGGGAGCGGAGCGACCAAGCCCGATGGCGCGAATCGCGCAAATGGGGGAGGGTGTGGAAGGGGGTATCCCCCCTTCCACGGTAGGAAGCTTTTGCAATTTTCATTCGAAATAATGCAATATGGTGCATACTTTGGAAGAAATTTTGATATATATAGCCTACTTAAATTTAAGAATTCTTACATAACGGAGTTGTTTTCGCCAAATGGACTGATATAAGAAAGCAAATATAACTTCTTAACATATTAATTATTACATCTACATAGATCATAGAACATAGACCGTAACATTTCCGCTCGCAAATGTTCGCAATGAGATTTTAGGAAAAGTCCCCAAATTGGGTAAAAGTCAAACGAAAACTGTGGAAGCAGTGATCGGAAGTATAAAATTAAGCTTTTAGGGAGTTTTGGAAACAGTTTGATTAGGAGAAAATCGCTACATGATGCGATGAAAAATACATGATTTATTCATCATTTTACTTCAAAAGATCAACACATGATATGCAATTAATAATACATTATACACTTAAATGATGATTTTTTTTCTTCTTAAAACTAATACGGGTTTGATCAGCCTAAACTTCCCCAGTGGATCATGCATATCAAGGGATTTATTGTCACATGTAAAAACTAATCCAATAATGTCCACTGAGGGAGAAAGTTTCAGTAGGGTTGAAACAAGTTCCTCTTGAAAATAAATCAACTTGTTGCCGTTTTGGATAAAACTACTGAGCTCAAAATTGAATCATTCATGTACATCATAAACATTTCAATAACGAAATGGACATTTGAAAGAAAACAAACCACTCCCACAAGTCTGGTTTCATAAAGTAAGAGGAAAACAGCACGGTCGATTCAGAATTGCTTACAAGATCCTTTTAAAAGTTAAGAAGAATTATCATCTAGATGATGGATTATGAAGATATGAAAAGCTTTTAAAATATTAATATAATCACCAATCCAACGCAAATTATGTAAATCGACTACTAGTAATCTTGTGTCCCTCCTCTGCACCTATAGTTACCGGCACAGTTTATTGACCTATCAATGACGTATTTTGTATTTGTTTAATTATTTATTAATGTATTCATTTATTTATTATATTTTATTATATTCATTATATTAAAAAAGAGCCATTAAAACACAAGAGTGCACACTCTACAAAAGCATTGGTTTCAACCAATTTCATACAAAATTATGCATGTGATGTTTTGTTGAAATAATGATTAAATAGAGAGATCATTAACAACTATTTACTAACCTTTTTAGAAATGTTTTGAAAAAGTGTAAGCATTAAAACAATTTGCATTCAATTTCGCCAACGGATTTCATTGAAGGCGGTATTACGTAATCACGAATTTTCTCGCTTTAAATTGAATGACAATTTTACCAAATAGAAACACGTTTGAAATCGAATGCAAACAAAATGTTTTCGAATGATTTTTTATATGAATTTAAATGCTAACAAAACGATTTTGAACTACAAAGTACAGCTGCGGTGACAAAATCGGCGAATGCACACAAAATGAATTCGTGTGGCCAACTTACGAAATTGACCGAAAAATCCTATATTTTTTCATGTATGTTGACATTTCCACAAGTTTGTTATCCTTTATTCAAGTATAGCGATAGGTATATAATAAGTAGGTCAACAACTGATTGCTAAAATACATAATTCCTGCATAATATTATTGAACATAATATATCTCTCATGAAATTATTTTGTTTTCATAATATGTTGACATTTCCACAAGTTCGCTATCCTTCATTCAAGTATGTACAAAACAGCCTGCGATGGGTCATGCAGTAAGTAGGTCAAAAACTGATTACTGAAATACATAATTCCTGCATAATATTATTGAACATAGCCTATATCTCTCATGAAATTATTTTTGTATATAGTATCTTGACATTTTCACAAGTTTGCTATCCTTCATTCAAGTATGTACAAAACAGCGATAGGTATATAATAAGTAGGTTAAACACTTTTAAAGATACATAATTGCTGCATAATATTATTGAACATTATATCTCTCATGAAGTTTTTTTTTTCATAAACAAAATTATGTTAAATGTTGCTTATAAGTATCGGTTTCCATGGTGGTGTATATAATACGTGTGGTTTGCGGTTGCACCATGTGAGATGGGTGGATTGGTGAGTCCTGAAAAAGAACTATGGTAGTCCTAGAAAGAACTGTTGGTAGTCCTAGAAAGGACTGTTGGTGTAGTCCTGAAAAGAACTGTTGGTATTCTTTCTAGGAGAGTCCTAAACAAGAACTGTTGGTAGTCCTAGAAAGGACTGTTGATAGTCCTAGAAAGGACTGTTGGTAGTCCTAGAAAGGACTGTTGGGATAGTCCTGAAAAGGACTATTGGTATTCTTTCTAGGAGAGTCCTAAAAAGGACAGTTGGTAGTCCTAGAAAGGACTGTTGATAGTCCTAGAAAGGACTGTTGGTATTGCGAGGAGAGGGTGGATGGTAGGAGGGGCTCGACGTTTCGAATAGGTTGACTATATTCTCTCTTTACAAATTATTATTTTAGAAAAACGGCTGCTTTTGGTATGGAAACAGCCTAATAACTGCGACATAAACATTCATGTCTACCATTAATTTCAAGCATGGAAGAACTGAGACTATTACATCTCAATGATAACACTCAAATCGTAGCCACTAAAGTTAAAGGGATAATACAGTTCTGGTCAACACAAAATGTTGGTAACTAAAACTTGTCAGTTATCATTAAAAACAAACAGTTATAATTCATTGATGCTTGAATGGTAGAAAACAGATATAAATAGCGAAGTTCCAGGGCTGTTTTCGTTCAAAAATCAGTTGTTGCCACACGAGGGCGCCCTCCAGACACCTCAAGTTTAAACCATTTTTGTTACCAAAATATGTAAATGTGATGTTATTAAAGTTAAAATAATTTTTCAAAATAGAGATCATCAAACATAATTAAAAAAACATTTTGGTATATTTTCAAAAATGTGTAGGATTTATAAATATTTTCTTAAATTATTGAATGAAAGTTGGTCCCAAATATTTATTCCAATCATATGTATTATGAATATTTCAACCGTTTATGAACCGATTCCGTCATTAAATTTGTGTGCTTCTTCGTATTTACTCTTAGCTTTTCATTACCTCACAAACAAATTATTTATTGAAGCGCCCTCTAAACCATAACTGCACTACCCCATTAAAGGGTACCGCCGGGCATGATAAAACCAATCCTTAGTTGTTTTGGTACTATAATTGAATACCAATCATACTCTCATGGGGTCTGATATGTTTCTGTAATTTGAGAACAATGCAATTAATTACTATACGGAACCACGGCTATTTACTGGTTCGCGCGCGCGACTTTGTTTGCACGACCGCTCAATCAATACGCGTACGTTATTATAGTAGTATGCGATTTATCGCATATCCCATGCGATAGTTAGTATCGTTTCGCGCGTGCTCGCACTCTAGCCACGGCTACCGCATCGCACCATATCTCTGCATGCATGCAATATGTATACATGCTATTGCTTGTACATTAGGGTTAGGGTAAGGGTTAGTGTTAGGGTATATATATATTTTTAAAAACCAACACCAATCAAGCAATCCGAAATAGCTCCGTGGATAGAGAGTTAGATTGATACGCTAGAGATCCCTTGTTCGAATCCTACCTTGGTCCAATGTTTTTTGTATTTGCTATTCGTTCGGCACTCGACTAAATGTTCGAAATTATACAAGTCGGAAATTTCGGGTATGCGTTGTCTCTGACCAAGTCGCTAATTCACAAGGAGTTGCTGAATGGTTTGGGAAACGCAAATTCGCAACCCGCCCGACCCTAAAAATACCGCCGACCCTAAAGGTTTTTTTCTGATTTAAAAAAAAAAAAAAAAAAAATGTCCAATTTCGATATGTGTTATTTGTGTGTTATATATGTATTTTTGTGTATTTTGCGAATCCTGAACAAAAAAAAAAAAAAAAAAAAAAAAAAAACCTACCTACCTACCCTAATGTTTGGTTGCCCGTTACTCCAATCCAACAATTTATTGTTTTTGGCCTTATAGCGCTACTCGTGTCTCTCTCTCTCTCTCTTATAGCTCTGTCTATACGCACTGTGCTGCAGCAGCGCGCGCACACAAGCGATTTTCGAGATTTTCTCTGCTTGCTGCGATATATCGCAGATGCGATCAATAAGAGGATCGTTAAGTGGTATCGTTATCGGAACTGCGCTGACAGAATGAGTGATATGTGATATTAAAAATGATTCCCTAGCAATGTAGAAATGCTTTCAGGATCACAGACTTGTTTTGTATGTTCATTTGGGATATGTCTTTGATGTAAGAGAGCTAAATCTCTGTCCGGAGGTACCCTTTAAGTTTAATAAAAGTCAAGTCATATGCCAAGAACATTTTTGCCGAATTTCTTCTTTGTGGTATGTCAATTTAGATAATGTCATGAATGTCAACCGCATGTCCCAAAATGAGTTTCCAAAATAATGGACAGTAACCAAAAATATAATTTGAATTCGAATTTTGCAAATAAGAACCATTCCTTGTTGTAATCAACATGATCAACATGTATGCGAATAATCTTTAAAGGGATCTAGTAACCTTGTTGGCATGTGCACAAAGTGAAGAGTGGTTGAGACAATTGTTAGGATTTACATTTCCGAAAAAATATATATATTTAATTTGCCCCCATATAGTTCAAATGCTTTCCCCAATCAGTCGGACGACGTTAAAGTGATACCTGTAAAGTGTCAGATATTGCACAAAATGACATTTGAGACTTCAATCCTATATCAATATCATTGTAAAATACAATTGAAAGATTTGTGAAAGTTTGAAAGAAAACGAACACTGTTTACCAAGTGAAAAAAACGAATATTGAGTTCATATTTTATCACCGAATACTGATGGTCTGCCATACAATTGTCGCAGTAATGAATGATCCGTTTGAGATATTCGCACCCGTGTATGTTTACACACGTAGTACAGTATTCATGGAATTTGCACTCGCTCGGCTCAAAGTTCAATCTCCGGAATGTTCTCACGGGTGCTGCATGCGGACGTTCTCAGCTAGGACAATTGTACTTTTTATCTAAAGCGTTAATTAACGTGATTGAAATAAAAGATTTAAATGATAATTATCTTCATACTAAAGGGACATTTGAAAAAATCAAACCCTATTTTATTCTTCTTTTACCATAAGCTAAACAACACGGTAGAAGAGAAACGAGGAAGCTCCAAGTGATTTTCGTGGATTTGGACACTTTACAGGTATGACTTTAAGCAACTGACAGTGAATTTGCAAGTCGGATTATACAAGACTGTGTAAGAACGACAAGGAAGTTTTGACTGACTGCACCTCAACTGACACTTAAAGGGATAGTTGAGTTTTGGTAGAGAGGGCGCTGAAAGAGCATAATATTTAAATAATAACATCATCTTTGTTTGATCAAAATCGGTTCAGAGACGGCTGAAATATCCATAAATATAACAATTTATAATAAAGCTGGGGCCCCAGGTTTATTAGAGAATTTTGAACCAGCCGTTAAAAATATTAAAAAAATGCTTCCTCTTTTCAAAAAGTTACAAAATAGGTATTTAAATAGTTGTTGGTTATTTCTCTATCTAATCACTATTTCAACAAAACATCACATGCACAATATTTTATTCAAAATGGTTGAAACCGATGAGTGTTTAGAGAGCGCCCTCTTACGTTTTAATGGCTCTTTTTGAATGATAACATGATCTTTACTACGTCATTTGTAATTTTGTGTTCCTTTCTAGTTATAACTATTAGTTTGTAATGTAATGATGCAGGTTTTGGTTACTAAAATTCAGTTTCACCAAAACTGTACTCTCCTTACCAGAACTCAACTACCCCTTTAAAGTGATCCAATCATTTACTTTGTCAAATTCAACCTAAATCACTTGGAGCTTGTACATTTATCTGATACCCTGTGGTTTTGCCAATGCCTGGTAACAGAATAATTAAATGGGTTTTCATTTAAAAAAAATAAATGTCGCCCTAATTATGGATGTATCTTTAATCGGAATGAAAATCATTCCGGTACGCTTTTCAATTGTAGTCAAATTCAATCGGCAGTAGGTGATTAAATCTGACATAAATTTTGATTGTTGTCACTAGGCAAACCGTGTTATTTTCTATGAAACTATCAAACATCATTAAGAAGAACTTTGCTATGGTATTGGTATACATGTGATTATAATTATAGTCTCAATTATAACCTTTTGGGAAACAAATTTGAAGTTAATTGTTCACTTTAACATATAATGAAATGATCCATGGTCTTACTGGTTATTGGTAATTGGAGATTAATTTCCTTTATGTCATTTCGGTTGGACTAAATATGTTCCAAAATGAACATAAACCGAGCAGTGATTAGTTGTTAAGTTGATTGACGTATTATGTGCGCACTAGGGGCTTCAACGTGACGTCATCATGTCGTCACGAAGAGCCAAGGTAATCCATAATGCTAATTATTACCTCCGTCTACTAATGATTAGAGTAATTTAAAGGCAAATGCCAGTAATGGGAAACGCCCCACACGCACAAAATTAAATGTACACTCTTATTACCAACCATGTGAAAGAATATAATTTTACTAATATGAGATTATAAACATTTGGCCAGGAAACCGCCGCGCCTACTAATGGATATATTTGCAAAATTATAAAACTGATTTACAGTAAATTGATCGCCAACGCGGAATCGCGTATACGCTACGTGCACAAGTCAACGTGGTCCGTACATGGTTTCCGGTATGCGGCCATTGGATTTTCCCCGATATTTCTGCATGTAACGATGCTTAATTAGGTTCGGATTTTACCACACAAGTTCTTTTTAAATACTTAATCAACAATATTGATCAATTATTGTGGCCAATATAAATGTTTTCTGTAACTTTCCCAAAACTGTTATTCATCTTTAAAGTATTGAATGGAGACACTTTCCAATTTATTCGTGGTTGCATTATGTAACCGAACAACCGAAATGACCTCGTTTGTAAATCGTGACAAAAATGATTACCGTTTCTTTAAATTGACATGAGGTCACACAGAATTAGGATACGGTATGCACAACTTAAAGGGACTTAGTAACATTGTCTATATCCTCAAAACTTACTTCGATCTCTAGTGGTTCTCTCATACCATGTCATATTCATATTAACAATAAAAGCACGGGACAGGTTTTGGTTTTTCAAATTTCCATTTTGTTCAAAAGATATTTACGATTGAAGTGTCTACGGGATAATTTAAGCCGTGTACAAAGTAAGTGCAATGAGTTTTTAGTGAATACCACCTTGCATTTTTGCTAATTTCTCGGCCAAAAAGCATCCAATTAAGTGAAAATTTCACACATTACTTTGTGGACATATCAGATCAAACCAATACAATAATCACTCAATAATCACTCATCACTTTCTGCACTTGTCAACAAAGTTACTAGATCACTTTAAGGGCGTCTGTAGGAGTACAAATGAAGTGGAAACACGATTTAACATTTTTCCATATCTTTATTCATTATTATATACAAGATAAAAAATGACATTGTAATACTAGCCAATGATGTTTCCTGGGTCACAAAAACACAAGACATAACTTATAACATAATACAATCGCATTGGAATACGTAACAGAATAGCTACTATTGGTACATCGTAATGAACAAAATACAGAGCGCAATTTCAGCAATTATTTACAAATTACAAATAATATTTACATCTATTACCTACTATATATTCGTGCAATGCCTTCTTTCAAATCGAAATCGTCTTCATGTTAAATGCACGCCGCGATATCTATTAAAATAATTACGCGTTATTATCACACCCGAGAATTCACCGAACCCATCTCAACACAGGATCATGGCGCTGGTAATCGAGTTTGTCGAAACGGGGTCGAAACCGCCCTCTTAGATGCGACAATGCAGTTCCTTTTAAGTGTTATAAAACAATGGACACATGATAATTGAACAACATGATAACTTTCCCATGAGGGGGTTAAAGGACACGAGTCCTGAAGCTAGATGAGAGCGATGTGTGACCCTCCGCTTGTCGGATTTTGCCGGAGGTTCTGCTCCAAAAATGGAACATCGCTTAACTATTCTATAGACATGGCATATGTTAAGCAATACATTTTCATAAATCAGTATTCGTTTAATACGAACATGACGCAAACTGAGCTGGGCCTAACGTGGCATACTGCTCTTAGTAATATTTCCATAGACGACCAACTCTGTAGAGTTTCTTTATCGTCTTACTTTAATAAAAAGGGAGTTATGGTGGGGCGGTGGCTGTACAGGAGTTTTCTTCCTTGTACGTGTTGAATTCGGTTGACCAGTTCGGCATGTCTACGTCTCTCCAAAGCTCGTAGTGCTTCTTCCAGTCTTCGTATAACTCTTCCATCGGGGCTGTTGGCAGATCAAACAAAGAACGACCAGGGAGTGAATATTACTACAATAGTCTCTGATTAAAGGGTTAACATTTAACGGGGCATTCTTGTTCTGAGGGCGGGATTAGATCAAACATCTTAAGATAATTTTAACCACTTAATCGGGTTAGGATCATCCACTATAGATGAAAAAACAAATGCTCCCCTAGAAAACAGTACCAGCTAGATTACTGATGGGGATACAGGGTACCCGGTCAAGAAAAAAACCCTTTATAAATGAAGGATATCTTCATTGGATAATGTCAATGGATGTCATCCTTGAGTGGCTGCACACAAGCAATAGGGCCAACGAACAAAGATTTAGTTTTTTAGTTTTTTAGTTTTATAGTTTTAACCTTATAATGTTGGTTTGCTCTTAAACACGGTTCGTTAGTGACGCAGCCAGCTAGGACACATTACCTGCATTATATGAGGGCATACACTAATGATGTATGCAATCTAATGTAATTTTTTCCTTACCTGTTTGCGTATGAAGATCTGGCATGAAGCTTCTCCAGAAGTGGCAGTCTGCCGCCCTCATCGCCCGGCTGTTGGTCATGTTCAGGGAGAGTTGCTTGTACTCCTGTTCTGGCATGGTGAACCTTGGCCACACAGGGTAGATACTGCTTGTCATCGGTTTGTTTGGGTTCCTTGATAATTGAATGAAAACCGAAAATTAATTTATTTTCTAGGGTTAAAGGCATACATAATTCTTAAGTTTGTATAATAGTGTAATTAAACCAATGCTAGCGCGCAGCAGACATGTAGATTATTAGAGGATATTAGTATCAAATTATTTTATTATTACATTATTATTTATTACTACATTTGTATCGATATTTTAAAAGTAATTTTGAACCCGTGGTGAATAGACGTTTTGTCGGTAGTGGAGGGTCAAAATGCATTTAAAGGGACTTAGTAACATTGTCTAAATCCTCAAAATAAAATTGTAATTCTAGCGGTTCCCTCATACCTTGTTGTATTCGTATTACCAATAAAATCATGGGACAGGTTTCGGTTTTTCAAATTTCCCTTTCGTTACAAAGATATGTACGATCGAAGTATTCAGATAAGAAAAACTCCGGTGGAGTTTTTCTTACCGTGTACAAAGTGAGTGCAGTGAGTTAGTGACTATCACTTTGCATTTTCGCTCATTACTTGGCCATGCAATGTCCATTTGACTTGAAATGTTCACACAATACCCTATGGACATATGAGATAACAACAATATACATTGCATGAACCATTCATCACTTTTTGCACATGTCAACAAAGTTACTAGATCCCTTTAACTCAAGGACTATAATTACAAGTTGACATTTTTAAATTCCGAGTTAAACAGATCAATTAAATACTTGCTACTTATATTTTATGAAATTTACCCTGAATATGGCCGACCAAAAGGGAACTATTTAGCCCTGATAGGTTGCATGTTAATGTGACATTCTGTGTCGTTGGTCTTGTATCGACCACAAAGAAGGCTTTTATTTACCCCGACTTCACGAAGTTGGTCCAATACCGCATGAACTCGACGGACATCGCCTTCTCCGCGTCGGTCTGTCCTACGACCCGGCTGATCACCGGATTGAGGTCCCACGCGAAGACGTACTGCAGATCCTCCGCGTGTGTCGCACCGGTCCACGTCGGAATACCAGCGTAGACGGACCAGGACGGGTCGTGCGTCATTTCGTAGCGGTAGACATGCGCGCCCGCAGCCTCGAGCGCACGCGCGTAGGACTCCGTCGGACACGTGAAAGTCTGGTCGGTGCTGAAGCGGATGAGCGCGTCCAACTGTGTGGCGCTCGCGTTGTCAGCTACGCTCCAGTCGATGTATTGCTGCTCAATGGCTGCGTACTCAATATCGGTGGATGCGTAGTAGTTCAGCAGTGGAATGAGCGCCCTGACTGTCGATATGTTCAGGATCGGAGGCTCGTAGAAGGAGTCCGGAGGGTCCATGAACATATAGTTCTGGGCTGCTTCGTCCTCGTTGGTACCAATCAAGGAAGGGAGGACCTTGAACTGACGTCGCTTGACCATCTCGATTGGATCTTCTGGTATGAAGTGGCCATCGACCACGGGACTGGACAGACCGCCTGGATACTGGACAGTGATACAATCCAAAAGAACATGCGTTTGAGAAAATGACAAATTGTTGCAAAAATGATATATCTTTGAGTTTTCAATATTAGGTAAATACATTTGTTGACGCAAAATACGAATTAATTTTCAATTTCTATTCAACTCGACCGGTATTCAATTTGTGCATCCATATAGTAAACAAAATTATGTTATGCCTTTGGCGTGTGACATTTCACCAAATTATCCCCTTTCTCCTATGAAATTGATGATTACTTTGCAAATATAATTATGACCGAAATACGTTCCTGATAAAGGCCGATAGCTTACCGATGATTGTTTCTTCTGGAGCTCGTCAACATCCACTGTTCGCATGCAGGCGAGCATCTGGTGGCTGTCTGGGAGATCGCAGCCGACAAATGCGGCAAAGCCCCGATGACTTTCCGCGGCGATTTCCATAGTTGTCTGGGCCCAAGGACAGATGGGATTCCCGCTCTATCAATTAGAAACAAAAGACCAGTTAGGTTCTTATTTAACGTAAGAACAATTTTTAATTATATTCAAACATTTTGTATAAATGAAAAAAAGAGCAGAGAAAACTGGGCTTTGCCGGTAATCTAACCCGTGACGGAAAGACTTCCTCTACGGCTTATTACATGCTTTTGTATAGGTTGACATGCCTTTAGGTTCCATAGTTTCTTGAGCCCGAGGACAGATGGGATTTCTACTCTATCAAGAACAAAAAACATTTTGGGTTCTGATTTTACGTAAGAACAATTTTAAGTCGTATTCACAGATTTTGTATGAAAGACTTCCTCTCCGGCTTAATTATTACATGCTTTTAAATATTGAAACGTATTTCCATAGCTGCTTGAGCCCATTCTAGGGCCCCGTTGCAGAAAGAGATGCAATCGATTGTAAGTTACAATTAATTGTATGTCAGACAATTTGCGCGTTTCAACCAATCAGATTTGCGCATTTAGAACACAAGCCATGATCTGACTTACAATAAATTAAACCTTACAATCGATTGTATCTCTTTCTGCAACGGGGCCAAGGACAGCAATAGCAAACGACCAGTAAGGTTCTGATTCAGTTGCGTATAAGAACAGTTTTAAATTGTATTCGCAAATTTACTTTTTTGCCAGCTTATTACATGCAAATGTCTTCATATAGGTTGACATAGATGGGATTCACACAAAGGATCAACAACACAAGATCAGTTAGGTTCTTATTTAATGTAAACAATTTTTAAATTGTATTCACAAATGTGTATGATAGACTTTCTCTCCGGCTTATTACATATGCTTCTAGGTTGACAAGTGTTTCTTGGGTTTCACCAATTGTAGCTGAATCTCATGGAGTTGTAAAAAAAAAAAACATGTACAAAAGTACCGTATTTAAATGACTAGAAGACTCTGTGGGTGCTGCACTTTGCCGTAACTTCAGTGGATCACGTACGTAGAGCTAATACTACAAACCTGCATTATTGCTTGGTGGAAAAGCCCGTCAGAAAGAGGGGATAGCATGTGCTGCCCGACACTCGTTCCATCCCCACGCTTCCTGAGCTATCGTCACAATCTGTGTGCCACTACCAATATACTAGTAGAATCTATCGAATTATAATAGCGTCAATATCCAAGTCGAAAAGTCAGGTCCCCCTGAACAAGTTATATTGATATCATTTCATGGAATCAAATGCAATGCATACTTATAATTACCTGCATTATTGCTTGGTGGAAAAGCCCGTCTGAAAGAGGGGATAGCATGTGCTGCCCGACACTCGTTCCCCCTGCACTCTCTCCGGCAATCGTGACTCTCTGTGGGTCGCCACCAAACGCTACATGGTTTGGTATAAAGAAGAAAGATAAATTTGTACACCTGTTTTTAACTTATTATGTAAAAAAGGATATTAATTCGTCATGTAATATTCTATAGTCGTCATTCTTTGCAGGTCCGGTCGTCACAAAGGCTCCGTACTTGGGATTCTACCTTTGCTACCTAGCTTTTTACATTCCAATATACCGGGGTGTATTATGAAGATTCCACAGATGATGTGTTGATTATATACCTCTAATAAGATATTTGTATTACCACTCACAAACGATCCAATTCGCTCATCAGAATTAAACAATAATTTTCCATTGTTTTTTAAACAATCAGAATTATATCTAATTAACATGTTCAGGACTGATTGATTTTGCTTTAACATGTATTCTTCATAATAGACCCAAGCCCGAGTATTTTGGGACTAGTCCTAAATGGGTTTATTGACAACTTATAAAACGAGTTGCGTTTACAGTTGTCATATAGAGCTTACAGTTATCTTTCTATTTCATGTTTGTTGTCCATCATTGATCATCGTCTTTACGTTATATTTCTCATAATTGCCGTATCGTTTATTTAAATGGTTAATCTGATTTTATACTCTACTTCAAGTTATTTACAGAAGAATTATTGTCTGACGTTTTATACCTTCAATATTTTCTTGGATCCACTGAAGGGCTACGACCTGGTCCATCATACCGAAGTTGCCAGTGGCAGCATTATCTCCTGTTGGTTATAATGATGATGATGATAATAATCATAATAATGATAATGATTGTTATAACAATAACGATAATAAAACAATAACGATAATAATAATAATATTATTAATAATAATAATAATAATAATGATAATAATAATAATGATAATAATAATAATAATAATAATAATTGATAATAAAAAAAAAACTATAATAATGATATCATTATATCTAAAAAATATCTGAAAATTGATCTAAGCTAGTGCAGTTTCATGAATATGGACCCTGAATTATAAGTCTCCTTGTAGAGCTAGATGGGTTATCATTAATTTCTTACTTAGCCATGTGGATAATTCTTGATCACCACCTACAGCTAGCTGGGTTTTCATTGATTTCTTTACTTAGCCATGTAATCCAAAATGGATTTAGTATGCACCTAAACTAGCGGGATTCCGTGAGTACATGTGCACATTTCCATTATAGAAAAGGTGGACCAGTGCGTCAGCAAATTAATCTTGTCAAAGTTTGGGTTTTGTGGGTCATTTTCTTTTTAGGTCATTCATTGTTTTGAGTTTGTAAGGCGAGGATGTGTTTGTGTATTTAATGTCTGAAGAAGTTTGTTTCCATCGATTTGAATGAATCCCTGGTGATCAGGTCCATTATCTGATGGTTTTACTAGATAACTAGTTAAAGGTATATGGTAACATCGCTGTCATCTGTATATTTCATACTTAAATAATGTACTTTAGTATTAAAGAGGAAACCAATCAGGCATAAAAGAACCACGAGATGTGCAAGTGGGTTCGTTCGATTCAGATAAAGAACCTATATATTGGTCCTTTCCATGATCAAAATGTTCGTTTCTTAGATTATTTCTGTTTAGATCACCAGTTGTTTTGATTTTGTAGGGCAATGTTTGTGCATTTGATGTTTTGACGCCAATTAGAGTTTTAATCCTGTTTGATCACTCGCTTCCTAACTAGGTCAGAGTCTGAAGAAGTTTGTTTACATCCACTCGAATGAATCCCTGATGATATTGGTCCATTATCTGAAAATGTAACTGGATAAGTATTAATAGTTTGACAATTCAGATAAAATTAACTGACTATGTATAGTTCCAGGGACAAAATGCACGTGTCGTGGCCATATATGCATTAAACACATCTAATTATCCAATCGGATTGGGAAGTACGTATTACAAGATATCTGCCGAAAACAAAACAAATGTCGGTATGGTTTAATAGCCTCCCATTCAGAACCACCAACTGACCAAAAGGCCACGTGGCTCAATGGTTAGAGCACCCGTCTAGCATTCGGATGTATATAGATGTATCGGGATCGATTCGCGGTGAAGGCCGATTTTCTTTGCTAATGTTTCATTCATTTCATACACTGTCCTGGTGAGGTTCATATCATGCTTGTCAAGCATAATATGAACCTGACTAGATTCACTTTATGTATAGAAGGCAATTTCGAAATAATAATATATAGTATATTCGATCTATATAGCGCCTAATATGATTGATAATTATAGCGCTTTACAATGATATTATTACCCCGATCATAGGATACAATGCAAACCAGCACACATTGTGTGCACCATCTCCACTCCCTGGGGAGCATTCCTTCCAAGCGACTCATGGGCATTGAAAAGATCGTTCACATAAAGGCTTTCACATCCTACCCGGTTCCCATTTATATACCTGGGTAGAGAGTAGCAATGTGGATTAATTGTCTTGGTGAAGGACAAATGCGATGGGCATTCTACGGGTTCGAACTCGGGATCTCCCTTTAAACATATGATAATTTGACTTTCAATAATAAATGTATTATCTTTTAAAGATAATACATGTATTATTTAAATCAAATCGACATTATTATTGGAGACGTTCATGTCACTCTCTCAGTCTTCTTCGTCTATGCAATCGACTTCCACAACGCAAGCAGTACTGAAATGAAACCGCATGGCGGTATATACTTCCGGCCATGAACCCATTTTCAATGCACATAATTATTTTGATATGATCACAATATTCCCCTAACTTTGCGTTACTAGCCAATTGGGCATAATTACCACGTATACATCTGGCTACTGATATATTTCACCGCCAACCTTGAACAGTTTTTCAATTTGTCCCCCAGGTAATTTTACCGAATACATTGAAGTTATTGAAGTTATATTAACGTCAGACACCCAATCACATATTCCAGGGGCGTAGACAACGGGGGGTATGAGGGGGATGCATCCCCCCCACCTCACAAGGTGGGGGGGATGACATGTACAATCATCCCCCCAGGTTTTAGGGAAGGATATATTTTTTTCTGTGTGTATCTGTATACGAGTGGGAAAGAAAACATTAGTTGTATGAGCTAAGACTTGTTAATTCTAACGTTAACCAAGTAATTTATATATCCATTTTCAATTTTCGCTGCGCGCTTCGCGCGCGAACAGATTATCTCAGTTTGTTGTGTAACTTGCGTATGGTCTGGGGTGAGTATTTTGTTCTGTATACCGGGCCACGTAGTTCCAGTGTAGGCTGGCATTGCTCTGGCTGCTTGTGTGACGTGCAACAAATTGCACCGTTTCAAGTATATTATATAAATGCAAAATCTTCTCCGTGGGAGGGGGATACCCCTTCCCAAACCCTCCCTATTTGGCTCTGCCCCAGCCCTCTGTTGCTTTGCCCCTCGGGACTCATTCTTGGCAATAGGCTAAGTTGTTATATCATACATAATGTGGCATATGGTGATGTTGGGACTGTGTATGACGCTAAATATAAATACAATATTTGTGTTTGTGTTGGGATGCATATTCATTAGTTTGTCAATTATTTGTTTTCTTCGTGAAAATATATTTAAAATTTCTGGTCGATCAAATCATAACACGCTTTCCCAGATACAGTCAATGTTAAGCCCGAATTTCCTATCTAGATAAGCACCCTGATTGCACAATTTCAAGTCCAAAAATGCAAAAGCTCCCTACCGTGGGAGGGGGACACCCCCTCCCACACCCTCCCCCCGCTCAGTAATTTCGCTCCCTGTGTTGGGGTGCATATTTATTAGTGTGTCAATTATTTGTTTTCTTCGTGAAAATATATTTAAAATTTCTGGTCGATCAACTCATAACACGCTTTCCCAGATACAGTCAATTTTAAGCCCGAATTTCCTATCTAGGTAAGCACCAGATTGCACAATTTCAAGTCCAAAAATGCAAAAGCTCCCTACCGTGGGAGGGGGGACACCCCCCTCCCACACCCTCCCCCCGCTCAGTCACTTCGCTCCCTCGGGCTTGGTCGCTTCGCTCCTTGCAATGTCTCACTCTCACATCTGGCTCAAAGTTGGCAGCACCGTGAGTGTGGTTGGGCATGAGCCCCTACACGACAAAATCGTGAGCCCCCATAGGTTTTGCCCCCTCCCCCGCAATCCAAAACTGCTTCCGGCCCGCCTGTCCACGACCATCTTAACATCCAACCCCCCCCCCCCCCCCTCCCCCACTGAGCCACTGAGAGGACTTTCAAGCAATTGTCTTGGTCTCGAAATATTTCGCGGCAGGTGGTCTCGGCCGCGAACAAATTGGTTTTGGTCCGGTGATCGGCAAATCATCCCCCCCAGGTGTAAGAACCTGTCTACGCCACTGACATATTCCAATAATATTAACCGCTTCCAGAAAATGCTCCCTTCTTTTCAATATTTGATTAATTAATTTGAAACCCTTCACCAGCAGTATGAATATTTATATAGATTCACGGGCGCGTATTTGTCCTTGGTGCTAAATTCTATATTTTAAGGTTACTAATACTAATAGTCTCAACATTTAGATTTTTTTTAAGTTGGATATTTTTTTCTCATTTTAGTTAATTGGTTTGAAGTCCTTGTTAAAAGGTACACTTGAGAATTGGTACTTCCCGAAATTTTGTTTAAAAGGGTTTTGGTTGGTTTTAATTCCTTTTGAAAGTTCATTAAATTAAACATGTGCAATGAGAATCATTCCCTTTCGAATGCTTTCATAGTCGTAACATTTGATTTCAAAATATTTTATTTATATATCGTCTAGCCAGGCGATATCTTGACTCTTAAACAAATTCAAAAGAGGTTTGTAAATAGTTATTGATGATATCTCTATTTAATAATTTTGTTTACAAAACGTCACATGCACAATTTTGTATGAAAAATGGTTGTAACCAATGAGTTTTTAGAGAGCGCCCTCTTGAGTTTTAAAGGCTCTTTATTAAAATGATAACAGGCTTTTTACTTAGTAGTTTGTAATTGTGTATACCTTTCGAGCATGGTGGAGTAATAACTATTAGTTTGTAATGTAATGGTGCAGGTTTGGTTACTAAAATTCAGTTTGACCAAAACTTAACTATCCCTTTAACATTAATAATATAATATAATATATAGTACGTATGTGTGTATCATATTATTTAAATGCATGCCAACTAATGTCTATATACATAAAGCGAATGGCAGCTCGGACACTCTATCCCTCGGACAGTCTGTACGCTCACACCGGAAATAATAACACAGCTTGAATTCTATGCTGAGCGCGGTGATTTGCCTCATCCAGTGCAGTCTAATTCAATCAACAGCTAACTAAATCAGCAACAATTAGAAAGAAATATCTTATTTTTCTAAAACCATGAAAACTGAATGGCCCGAATTCTCAACTTGTGGCTCAACTTGTGCCTGGCCTAAACGACAAAGACCCATATACCGGTAACACTTTGTACCAGCAGACTTATTGTATCGTAACTATGGTCCCCGGAGTTATATAATGGTTTCCTTTCATTATCAAGTCAATCCCTTGAGAGCTGCTTATAAGCATTAGGACAATGGGCCCTTTTAAATTAAATTCTTAACAGTATAACAGTGAAACAGGTCGCCAGAAATACAGTGTCCAGGATGATCCAAGACGCAATTTGGATGATGACAGACTTTACTATAACTTAATTTCAAAGGGCCCATTGTCCTGATGATTATAAGCAGCTCTCAAAGGAATGACTTGATACTGAAAGGAAACAATTAGAATATCTCTGGGGACCATAGTTACGAGACAATAAGTCTGCTGGTGCAAAGTGTTACCGGTAGTCTTTGTCTTTTAGGCCAGGCACAAGTTGAGCCACAAGTTGAGAATTCGGGCCAACGAGTTCATTGATTTGAAGCCCCCCTTTTTCAAACTAGCAGAAGGACAATAAATAAGAAAGAAAAAAAACACATTGAACATAATTTTTTTTTCTCTTCCCAGTACTTAATTAATTAATTTGAAGCTGTGGTGAAAATAGAATTAAACAAAATATGGACGATTCGGCCTCGGTAACCGATAAATATTTTTGATGTCAGAAAATAAAAAAATACATAATATCCGTTTTGCGGTATCTAATTTATTAATTTGAAATACTTATAGATGATAGAAAAAGAATGAACAGACGTATATTTTGTCCTCGGTCCTACACTCGGTAGTTTTATACCAACAAACTCATTTCGAAGGAAAAAAATTTGTCTTGTAAAAAATAAATCGATCATTTTGAAGCCCTTGTGAAAAATATGTAACAGTTTGTTGACATTTGCAAAACGTGTTGCGTTCAATTTGTTTAAAGTTACATTCTTCACAAACTTAGAGAAGCTCTAAGCGAGAGCCCTTTCACACACGAGCCAAATCGTGATTGCAATCATGATTGTAATCATGTTTACAATCACGGTGATTCTGTTGCCTTGCTTTCACACGAGGAAAAAGACTTCATGCAGACTGTGATTACAATCGCGATTCTGGAGACGTGTTTCTGTGTACCTGTCAATCAAACAAGGAGAGCACTTGTTCTACACTGCATGCACTGCACTCGATGGAAGCGAAGAGCGCCCGGTTTATCGGCGGAAGTGCATGTAAGGTCACGTAAACTCCGCCTCCCAAATCGTGTTTTGGAGGTCAAGCCGTTCACACTAGAGAATCGCACTGTGATTTCAGTGAATGATGATTAGAAAACACCTCCGGGCCACGATTCGATTTTCGCGATTCGTGATTCTAGTAACTTTGATGACATGTGCAAAAAGTGATGAATGGTTGATACGCAATGTGTATTGTTGTGTTATGATATGTCCACTGAATAATGTGTGACAATTTCACGTAAAATGGATGTTATACATGGCCCAGTGGAAAACGGCCATATTCGGGCAAAAATCAACCCAAATTCGAGCACTGCATGCACACCTTGTCATATTCGGGCAAAACCATGTAATATTTGGCCAAATCCATGTCATATTCGGGCAAAATAATGTCATATTTGGACAAATTACTCATGTCATATTCGGGCAAAGTCATGTCATTTTAGGCCAATATAACGTTATTTTCGGGCATCATATATACATGTTAGAGGCGAGGACCCTTTTTTGTTTGTTCGCTTGTCAGGTGAAAGGGCGGGAAGGATAAGTATTTGGGCAAAAGGCCTCAGCCCCCCCCCCCCCCCCCCCTGAGAAAAACATCCCCTACGCCCATAAGCCAACCGGACAGAGTTTTGCGCTGACGTTGTTGGCGCAGATAGAGAACTTTTATTATTTTGCTTTGCTCGATGTTTGTCTGAATTGGTTGTTTGAATTCGTCCTTGTCTTGGATGTTTCATAATTCTGTTTTTTTGTAGGCTTCTATGGACCCTTTTAGGGCAAATTTAATCATCGTGAATACCTATTTAATGTCTTCAACTGTCTCAGAGCTTCATTGTATAATTGCTTCTGTATATTTCAGGAATAAAATATCATTCCAAAATACTTTATTAATACTTCATTAATCAATTCAGGCTTCGGAAACCTTTCATATACAGGAAGGTTTTATTTTGTTTTTCCGAAAATATATCAAACAACATCACGAATCTTGCTAATAATTGACAATTTTGCGTTTTTCCCCCAGATATTCTTTATCGATGACGACATTTAAGAAATAGAACATGGCCAACGGAACATATTTTTTAATTCAAAAAGTTTACGAAACTGGATAGATTTTAGTCATGAAAATACAGTCTAATAAGATGAATCACGCATGCTCGTGACTACGAATTGTAATTGTCAGATTGTATAGGTTTAATTTAAAGAATAACTCTTGCGGGTATAATTGGTATGTTTTGGATGCTCAAAGAATCATCTTTTCTTTTCTTGTATTTAATGCAGGTTTGAAGGGGATCACCAGGCAAAGAATAACACATACTTATATGTTTTGGTACCGTTGTGTGATATCAAATAGATGCCCAACATTTTGCAAAGGGTTGTGTAACTCATAAACAATGCAATTAATTATTACCACTTACGGAACCATTACTTTTTCATGGTTCCGTACGCGGCAAACATTTGCGAGTGCGCCAATTCTATTCACGCGTACGTTTGGAGACAATAGAATCATGGACGATGCGTTCGTAATAGACAAAAGGTAGTCTTCGTATGCAGACCCCTGAACACATGTTGTAGTATGATGATGCCTTTTTTCCAATCATACATTTATTCTGAAAACCTGTTTTTCTGAACTTTTTGGTGGAATGGACTTCTCAAAATGTTACCTTAAAAAAAAAAAAAAAAAAATATATTGGTTTCAACCATTTTAAATAAAATATTGTGCATGTGGTGTTTTGTTGAAATAGTAATTAGATAGAGAGATAATCAATCTTTCCTAAATTTTTGAAAAGAGGAAGCATTCAAAAAAAAAATAACGGCTGGTTCAAAATTATCGAATAATTGTGGGGCCCCCAATTATTACAAATGGTTAGGTTTATGGATATTTCAGCCATTTCTGAACCGATTTTGATCAAATAAAGTTTATTATGTCATTAATATTGTATGCTCTTTCAAATTTGACACTCAATTTTTCATTATCTCACAAAAAAAAAATGTTGTGTAGCGCCCTCTATACCAAAACTCAACTATCCCTTTAAAGGGATAGTTGAGTTTTGGTAGAGAGGGTGCTAGACTACTTTTTGTTGTGAGGTAATGAAAAACTGAGTGTAAAATTTGAAAGAGCATAATATCTAAATAATAAAATCATCTTTGTTTGATCAAAATCGGTTCAGAGACGGCTGAAATAATCCATAAATATAACAATTTGTAATAAACCTGGGGCCCCAAGTTTATTAGAGAATTTTGAACCAGCCGTTAAAAATAATTGTAAAAATGCTTCCTCTTTTCAAAAAGTTACAAAATAGGTATTTAAATAGTTGTTGATTATTTCTCTATCTAATCACTATTTCAACAAAGTATCACATGCACAATATTTTATTCAAAATGGTTGAAACCGATGAGTGTTTGAGAGCGCCCTCTTACGTTTTAACGGCTCTTTTTGAATAATAACATGATCTTTAAGTACGTCATTTGTAATTTTGTGTTCCTTTCTAGTTATAACTATTAGTTTGTAATGTAATGATGCAGGTTTTGGTTACCAAAATTCAGTTTCACCAAAACTGTACTCTCCTTACCAGAACTCAACTATCCCTTTAAACATATGATAATTTGACTTTCGATAATAAATGTATTATCTTTTAAAGATAATACATGTATTATTTAAATTAAATCGACATTATTATTGGAGACGTTCATGTCACTCTCTCAGTCTTCTTCGTCTATGCAATCGACTTCCACAACGCACGCAGTACTGAAATTAAACCGCATGGCGGTATATCAGGGGCGGATCTAGCTTTTTGCTAAGGCGGGGGGGGGGGGTTGACCCAATGACGATGCGGAGCGAAGTCCGAGCCGCGTAGCGGCGAGTGGGGGGAGAGTCCGAGAGGGGGGGTGTCCCCCCTCTCGGCGATTTTGTTTGCTATTTTGAACCCCCGTAAGTGATTTTTTTCCCCACTTTTTTCACTGATACATTTTCACTTGGCAGCCCAAGGGGGGGGGGGGGGGGGGGGTGGTTTAAACCCCCTAAACTCCCCCTGGATCCGCCACTGTATATAGTTCCGGCCATGAAACTCATTTTCAATGCACATAATTATTTTGATATGATCACAATATTCCCCTAACTTTGCGTTACTAGCCAATTGGGTATAATTATCACGTATACATCTGGCTACTGATATATTTCACCGCCAACCTTGAACAGTTTTTCAATTTGTCCCCCAGGTAATTTTACCGAATACATTAAAGTTATATTAACGTCAGACACCCAATCACATATTCCAATAATATTTACCGCTTCCAGAAAATGCTCCCTTCTTTTCAATATTTGATTAATTAATTTGAAACCCTTCACCAACAGTATGAACATTTATATAGATTAAACGTATTTGTCCTTGGTGCTAAATTCTATGTTTTGAGGTTACTAA
This sequence comes from Echinarachnius parma, assembly GCA_037951105.1. Classification (NCBI taxonomy): domain Eukaryota; kingdom Metazoa; phylum Echinodermata; class Echinoidea; order Clypeasteroida; family Echinarachniidae; genus Echinarachnius; species Echinarachnius parma. The sequence continues at coordinate 59,649 of JBAMJV010000210.1, read as the reverse complement.
TACTATAGTCTCAACATTACTTAGATTTGTTTAAAGTTGGATTTTGTTTTTCTCATTTTAGTTAATTGGTTTGAAGTCCTTGTTAAAAGGTACACTTGAGAATTGGTACTTCCCGAAATTTTGTTAAAAGGGGTTTTGGTTGGTTTTAATTCCATTTGAAAGTTCAATAAATTAAACATGTGCAATGAGAATCATTCCCTTTCGAATGCTTTCATAGTCGTAACATTTGATTTCAAAATATTTTATTTATATATCGTCTAGCCAGGCGATATCTTGACTCTTAAACAAATTCAAAAGAGGTTTGTAAATAGTTATTGATGATATCTCTATTTAATAATTTTGTTTACAAAACATCACATGCACAATTTTGTATGAAAAATGGTTGTAACCAATGAGTTTTTAGAGAGCGCCCTCTTGAGTTTTAAAGGCTCTTTAAAAAAAATGATAACAGGCTTTTTACTTAGTCGTTTGTAATTGTGTATACCTTTCGAGCATGGGTGGAGTAATCACTATTAGTTTGTAATGTAATGGTGCAGGTTTGGTTACTAAAATTCAGTTTGACCAAAACTTAACTATCCCTTTAACATTAATAATATTATATAGTGCGTATGTGTGTATCGTATTATTTAGATGCATGCCAACTAATGTCTATATACATAAAGCGAATGGCAGTTCGGACACTCTATCCCTCGGACAGTCTGTACGCTCACACCGGAAATAATAACACAGCTTGAATTCTATGCTGAGCGCGGTGATTTTGCCTCATCCAGTGCAGTCTAATTCAATCAACAGCTAATCAGCAACAATTAGAAAGAAATATCTTATTTTTCTAAAACCATGAAAACTGAATGGCCCGAATTCTCAACTTGTGGCTCAACTTGTGCCTGGCCTAAACGACAAAGACTACCGGTAACCAGCAGACTTATTGTATCGTAACTATGGTCCCCGGAGATATCTAATGGTTTCCTTTCATCATCAAGTCAATCCCTTGAGAGCTGCTTATAAGGCATTAGGACAATGGGCCCTTTTAAATTAAATTCTTAACAGTATAACAGTGAAACAGGTCACCAGCAATACAGTGTCCAGGATGATCCAAGACGCAATTTGGATGATGCAGACTTTACTATAACTTAAAGGGCAATGAAACCCAAGCAAAATGGTGCTTTCATAGTCTTGAGGAGATTAAGAGGAATAATCTCTGAAAGTTAGAGCATAATAGGGCAAGAAACAAGAAACTACGGCTCTTTGAAGATATCCATTTATTCCTATGGGGAACTCAAATTGGCAACGCCACTCTGATAAGTGTGTGGACAACTCCCCATATGTTTTGTACACAAAAGTTCCCATTTTTACAGTTTTCTTCATAGTCACATTTTTTCATTCCCCCAACTCATGATATGTTATGTATAAAAGCATTCTACAAAACATATGTTGAACTCGAACGAAGGTTAAAACATAAATTTTGAGAAAATTGAACAAAATTTAGATTTTGTGTACAAAATGTATTGGGAGTTGTCCACAACTTTGCCAGAGTGCGTTGCCAATTTGAGTCACTCAAAGAAATACATGGTTCTTTTCAAAGAGCCATATTTTTCTTATTTCTTGACCGATTGTGATCAAATTTTCAGGGACTATTCCATTATAGTTAGTGTCTTATAGTGCATACAACAATTTGTGTGGATTTCATTGTCCTTTAATTTCAAAGGGCCCATTGTCCTGATGATTATATGCAGCTCTCAAAGGATTGACTTGATACTGAAAGGAAACAATTAGATATCTCTGGGGACCATAGTTACGAGACAATAAGTCTGCTGGTGCAAAAGTGTTACGCGTAGTCTTTGTCTTTTAGGCAGGCACAAGTTGAGCACAAGTTGAGAATTCGGGCCAACGAGTTCATTGATTTGAAGCCCCCTTTTTTCAAACTAGCAGAAGGACAATAAATAAGAAAGAAAAAAAACACATTGAACATAATTTTTTTTCTCTTCCCAGTACTTAATTAATTAATTTGAAGCTGTGGTGAAAATAGAATTAAACAAAATATGGACGATTCGGCCTCGGTAACCGATAAATATTTTTGATGTCAGAAATAAAAAAATACATAATATCCGTTTTGCGGTATCTAATTTATTAATTTGAAATACTTATAGATGATAGAAAAAGAATGAACAGACGTATATTTTGTCCTCGGTCCTACACTCGGTAGTTTATACCAACAAACTCATTTCGAAGGAAAAAAAATTGTCTTGTAAAAATAAATCGATCATTTTGAAGCCCTTGTGAAAAATATGTAACAGTTTGTTGACATTTGCAAAACGTGTTGCGTTCAATTTGTTTAAAGTTACATTCTTCACAAACTTAGAGAAGCTCTAAGCGAGAGCCCTTTCACACACACGAGCCAAATCGTGATTGCAATCATGATTGTAATCATGTTTACAATCACGGTGATTCTGTTGCCTTGCTTTCACACGAGAAAAAGACTTCATGCAGACTGTGATTACAATCGCGATTCTGGAGACGTGTTTCTGTGTACCTGTCAATCAAACAAGGAGAGCACTTGCTCTGCACTGCATGCACTGCACTCGATCGAAGCGAAGAGCGCCCGGTTTATCGGCGGAAGTGCATGTAAGGTCACGTAAACTCCGCCTCCCAAATCGTGCTTTGGAGGTCAAGCCGTTCACACACTAGAGATTCGCACTGTGATTTCAGTGAATGATGATTAGAAAACACCTCCGGACCACGATTCGAGTTTCGCGATTCGTGATTCTAGTAACTTTGATGACATGTGCAAAAAGTGATGAATGGTTGATACGCAATAAGTGATATCAAGTTCGGTGTTTAACGCTGGTGTTAGTGTTTAATAAACACTAGCACCGGCCTAAACACCGAACTTGAACTCACTCATTGTGTATTGTTGTGTTATGATATGTCCACTGAATAATGTGTGACAATTTCACGTAAAATGGATGTTATACATGGCCCAGTGGAAAACGGCCATATTCGGGCAAAAATCAACCCAAATTCGAGCACTGCATGCACACCTTGTCATATTCGGGCAAAACCATGTAATATTTGGGCAAATCCATGTCACATTTGGGCAAATCCATGTCATATTCGGGCAAAATAATGTCATATTTGGACAAATTACTCATGTCATTTTAGGCCAATATAACGTTATTTTCGAGCATCATATATACATGTTAGAGGCGAGGACCCTTTTTTGTTTGTTCGCTTGTCAGGTGAAAGGGCGGGAAGGATAAGTATTTGGGCAAAAGGCCTCAGCCCCCCCCCCCCCCTGAGAAAAACATCCCCTACGCCCATAAGCCAACCGGACAGAGTTTTGCGCTGACGTTGTTGGCGCAGAGAGAGAACTTTTATTATTTTGCTTTGCTCGATGTTTGTCTGAATTGCTTGTTTGAATTCGTCCTTGTCTTGGATGTTTCATAATTCTGTTTTTTTGTAGGCTTCTATGGACCCTTTTAGGGCAAATTTAATCATCGTGAATACCTATTTAATGTCTTCAACTGTCTCAGAGCTTCATTGTATAATTGCTTCTGTCTATTTCAGGAATAAAATACCATTCCAAAATACTTGAATTAATACTTCATTAATCAATTCAGGCTTCGGAAACCTTTCATACAGGAAGGTTTTATTTTGTTTTTCCGAAAATATATCAAACAACATCACGAATCTTGCTAATAATTGACAATTTTGCGTTTTTTTTTGTGTCCAGATATTCTTTATCGATGACGACAGTTAAGAAATAGAACATGGCCAACGGAACATATTTTTTAATACAGAAAGTGTACGGAACTGGATAGATTTTAGTCATGAAAATTCAGTCTAATAAAATGACTACGAATTTTAATTGTCAGATTGTATAGGTTTAATTTAAAGAATAACTCTTGCGGATATAATTTGTATGTTTTGGATGCTCAAAGAATCATCTTTTCTTTTTTATATTTAATGCAGGTTTAAAGGGGATCACCAGGCAAATAATAACACATACTTACATGTTTTGGTACCGTTGTGTGATATCAAATAGATGCCCAACATTTTTACAAAGGTTTGTGTAATTCATAAGCAATGCAATTAATTAACACCACTTACGGAACCATTACTATTTCATGGTTCCGTACGCGCCAAACATTTGCGAGAGCGCCAATTCTATTCACGCGTACGTTTGGAGACAATAGAATCATGGACGATGCGTTCGTAATAGACAAAAGGTAGTCTTCGTATGCAGACCCCTGAACACATGTTGTAGTATGATGATACCTTTTTCCAATCATACATTTATTCTGAAAACATGTTTTTCTGAACTTTTTGGTGGAATGGACTTCTCAAAATGTTACCTTAAAAATAATAAATAAAAAAATAAAAAATAAATAATAATATAATTTTTTGGGTGGTGGTATACCATAATATATGAACACAAATTTAATTAATTTAATTAATGTTATTGTGTTGAAGATGACACTGATGATACATGGTATATCTGATTTTTTGTTTTACAGTTTAAATGTGATTTGTGAACATGTTCGAAGTATTCATTGTGACATTTGAAGTTACCGGTTGTGAAGAATCCGAAGACTCCGAGGCGGTAGTTGAGATTGACGATGACGATGTCGGACAGGGCGACGAGGGGGATGGGCTCGTAGAGGACTTCGGAACCACCTCCTATTATGTAACCGCCGCCGTGTATCCAGACCATAACTGGAACAGGAATCTCGGGCTTTGTAAACGAAAAGAGTGAGAAAGAACAAACATGGATCGTGGATAAAGAGGACAAGGAACGTTGGAATCATCTATGGTTGGAACCTATGACATGCGGACCGTGTCACAAAACATCGATGCTAGTCGAAGTTCCATGTGTATAGTCTGTGTGTGGCGTTGTGTGTTAGTGTGTATAGATCGGCAGTAATGCGAGCAGTCATCGACGTCAAAAGTTCACGTGTATTGTTGTTTGTGTATTAGTCCAGTCAATCTAGCAAATATTAGGGGGTAACCTCGGCAAAATTGCAACATGGGATTTTCTTCGAAATTTCGTTCAGGAAACTCCCCTGAACAACATACAAAAAGTCCTAAGAAATCGAAGCTGGGGAAAGTGGTTTAATTTGCATTATAAAGATAATTAGGAAATTTGCATAATTATTGTGAAATAATTTTCTATCTAGGAATAGTACACTAGTAATTAAAACAAATATTCTAAGGTATTTTTGGGCAAGGAATCCATTTCCGGTGCTCGTTTGCGAGTGCCATATGGGCAAAACCCTGAAATCCAAGATGGCTGCTTCCTAATTTGCATATTTATGAATATTATTGGTTTTCAGTGGCTAAAGCCTCTAATAAGCAATAATTATAGTTTTTTTTCTTTAATCATGTTCTAAATGTATATCAAAGATACTTCAGCTTGGTTGCCGCCTTGGCAACCTATAGCAATGCATATAATTAGCATAATTGTATTATTTACCTAATTTGCATATTCCCCCAAATTGAGTATATTGGGAACCCGGAAAGTAAAAATGACGAGAAATACCACTTTTCCAAGGTTTTGGGGGCAGGAAATCCATTTATGATACCTAATTCGACGTATCACCTTGGCAACCCACATGAATCCAAGATGGCCGTCTTTGGCATTTTAAAGGAGATAATGCTATTTGCCACTTTCACGGCATTTTTTTTTAGAGCATAATCTGTTTACTGTTAGCAACCAGCTACATTGAAATTTAAGTATTCCAATTGCTAATTCCATTAATTGAGAGTCCAAAAATTATAAAATTGTTCTAATATAACCAAAAGAATGAAGTTGTGCATCATTACATGTGAAATTTGAGGAGCAGCCATCTTGGATTTAAGAAGGTTGCCATGGTGCTATATGGAAATAAGTATAAAAAAATGGACTTGTTGCCCCCCCAAAACCTTGGAAAAGTGGTATAACTTGTCATTTTTACTTTCCGGGTTCCCAATATACTTAATTTGGGGGAATATGCAAATTAGGTAAATAACCCAATTATGCAAATTACATGCATTGATAGAGGTTGCCAAGGTGGCAACTAATCTGAAATAGCTTCACTACATATTTAGAACATGAATGAAAAATAATAATCTGGAATTATTGCTTATTAAGGCTGTAACTATAAATATTCATAAATATGCAAATTAGGGGCAGCTATCTTGGATTTTAGGGCGTTGCCTATACGACATATGCAAATAAGCACCGTTAATGGATTCCTTGCCCTAAATTACCCTAGCATAATCGTTTTTATCAATATTGTATATTCCTAGATAGAAAATGACCCCTGACCACATTTCAGAAATATGCAAATTAGCTAATTATCTTTATAATGCAAATTAAAGGGGTAGTTTAGTTTTGGTAGAGAGGGCGCTGCACATCACAATTTTTTTGTGAGGTAATGAAAAACTGAGTGTCGAATTTGAGAGAACATGCAATTTTAATGGCAGAATAAACTTTATTTGGTCAAAATCGACCCAGAAACGGCTGAAATATCATATCAATATCAATATCAATATCTGATCTTATGATTATTTGGGGCCCAAATAATTAGATGATTTTTTCAAAAAATTAAAAAAATGCTTGCACTTTTTCAAAAATGGTCAAAAGCGTTTTTTAAATAGTTATTGATGATCTCTCTATTTAATCATTATTTCAATAAAACATCACATGCATAATTTTGTATGGAAATTGGTTGAAACCAATGCCTTTTTAGAAAGCGCCCTCTTGTGTTTTAATGGCTCTTTTTGAATGATAACGGGCTTTTTACTTAGTCGTTTGTAATTTTGTATACCTTTCGAGCATGGTGGAGTTATAACTATTAGTTTATAATGTTACTGTCCAGGTTTGGTTACTAAAGTTCAGCCTTACCAAAACTATACTACCCCTTTAAACCACCTTCCCTAGCTTCGATTTCTTAGAACTTTTATTATGTTGTTCAGGGGAGTTTCTGAACAGAATTCCGAAGAAAATTCCCATGTTGCAATTTTGCCGAGTTCAAGACCCTATATTGACTGGACTATATGCCGTTCGTATAGATCGACATCATGATGTAACCACCGCCGTGTATCCACCCCGTATCCACACCATTACCGGAACAAGGTTTGTACAAACCATGGTTTATCCATGGTCTACATCTATGGAGTGCTGCTCGTATACAAGTAAAACAATTTCTAATTTATAATGATATGACTGTTAGTGCTTGCTAACCAGCAAATTTCACCATGTGAGAAGACAAACATTTATTTGGTGCATTTTGTAAATGTGTACCATCAACATTGTTAACAAGTAAGGAGTTTACATTATTTCTCCATCAGTTTACAAATGGCACTCCGTAGATGTAGACCGTGGATAAACCATGGTTTGTACAAACCTCCTACAAACCTCCTTTGTGAATCCGGGCCAAAGAGTGAGAGAGAACAAACATCGATCGTGGAGAATGCAATGTGAAAAAAGGAGTGATAAAGAGAACAAGGAACGATGGTAAATGGTTGTGAGGAGGGGAGGAGATTGGAGATGGGCTCGTAGATCAGTTTGGCCCATCTCATAATCATGTAACCGCCCCCATGTAAAAAAAAAAATATACCCCATCGATGGTGGCAATGATAACTAGGCCACTCTAATTATAAAGGTTTGTGTTACACCTAACTGCATTGTTTCATAGTCTGAAAGATCATAATGTAAAGGTTTATTTAGATCGGGTAAAGATGTTATATAATTCTTAGACCACCTTCATGTAGGTGGAAAATATGTCCTAAGATCTACCTTCCGTAAAGGGGCCGTAGATACTCGGGTAGAGGCAATCTTCGCCTATATACGTTCCTCGGCAGTTCGGAAAAGATCGAGTACAAATGTTATAACTAAGGCCTACCTTTGGTGAAGGGGGTAGATACCACGGGCGTAGCGACTTATGTAATACCTGTTCATCAGGGGGGATGAATGAATAGATCATCCCCTAGTCGAATGGGTATCAATGAAATGTCTACGCCCGTGGTAGATACATATATAGAGACAGTCTTCGCCAAACTTTCTCGGCAGTTCAGGAAAGTTCGGGTAAATATGTTTGAACTAAAGCCTATCTTCAGCGAAGGGGTGTTTGTACTAAGGTAAACATTGTAAAATCAATCTTCGATGACGTCCCTCAGCAGTTCGGGAAAGACCGGATAAACACGGAATACCAGAGGCTTACCTTCGGTGAAGGGGAATAGATACTGAGGTAGAGGCAATCTTCGCCGACATCCCTCGGCAGTTCGGGAAAGATCGGGTCCGGGTTCTGGCCCAGCGGATTGGGCTGGCTGCACTCACTCCGGTCCTGGGTTGCATTATAAAACCCCTGAATCTCGTAAGGTACCGGGTCCGCAAATCTGAGATCACCCAATGGCGGGAGGGCGAAAGGTACCCCTAAATAGCAGTCGATGGATTTGTTAACCCGCATGAAGTCGGGTTCTTCGTATAGGATCGTCACCCCGGTGAGTTGGGCCCCGGCCGGGCCCGGGAGGGTTACCTTCGGCGATCCGATCTCGGGTGGGGCTCTGGCGTGAGACCCCAGAAAACTACAGCTGATCAATAACGTGACTAAAACCGACGGAAGCATCTTTGTTTTTATTTCTCTACCAAATTCTCTGTCTTAACTGTTGTGAACATTAATACCCGAACCTTTACAAAGTATTTCAGGGAAAGTGTGATCGCGGGCAAAACGTTGTGAGAATTCAAAGCTAATCAGTCCAAAATAAAATACAGATGCGATGTGCATTTCAATTACATCCGCGGTATATAAGAAATGCAATTGATCCAAATTTAGATTTAGGTCTTGTATGATTCGGCGCAGAAGGATGATCGATAATGAACTATGACGCCCACAGGCGTAGTGATTTCACACGTACAACGTTTATTTGAAATAAATACAGTACCACAAACCGTTATCATGCTTTAACAATGTCAACATTAAACAAACAACTCGATATATATATACATAGACTGATCATCCAGATCGAGGGTCATGTATTATCAGGCCACAACATTTCAATTAGTATACAAACAAACAAACGATAAGTTATCATTAAGATAACCGTATAGTAAGACACTATGATCTTCTTCATTCCAAATTGTTTTCGTCTACCGAGTGATCTTCAAACTGAGTTGCTTTATGTGTATTCTTCGTATAATCATTTCTTTCATTTTAAAGTTCTCCTTCGATGTAACATACACCTCAATACTGAAATTATCATAAAGTTTGAAGGAAAACTTGGCAAACAAATAATAGTTTGGACCGTATTTTAAGAAGGTTGTTAAATGTGCTTTTCTGTGATCTGATATGCCTATGGCTACTTTCCACTTTGAAGATTCCATGTTAAATCAATGTCATAATGACCGAGTAATGACACATTTTCCATGCTTCTTTTGATAATACAAATACAATCGGGTATGTGAGAATCGTTCTTACATGTACATGTAGTAAGTTTTGTGGATTTTGACAATGTTCCTAGACCTCTTTAAAGGGACTTAGTAACATTGTCCAAATCCTCAAAATCCATTTGGAATTCTAGCGGTTCCCTCATACCTTGTTGTATTCGTATTAACAATAAAATCATGCACTCTAAAAACACCCGGGTCAGACTGACCCGGAAAAGAGTCCGTTGGGGCCACACTCCATTCCGGGTCCGAATTCCGGCTAAACCGTATTTCTCATTCTAATTTACATTATATATTCCGGATCGGTTTCCCTAATATGTTTGAAATACTTTATACTATAGAGCTGCATCACTTCGGTTATCCCTCGCACATAATATCCCAAAGTGAGTTAAGTTATTCTTCGGGTTTGTGTCAGGTTTAAAGGGACTCTCCCTCTTTTGCAAGCAAACTTTATAAGTTGCGAGGTTATTGTCTTATATGAAAGAAAATGTCATTTAACAGCATGCCTGAACAAATTAGAGCTTGAAATCTCTTTTTCGTGGATAATAAAACGACTGAGAGCGTTTAATTGTGCATTATTCGAGTATTCACCCGGTGCAAAATTTCGCACACGGATTCCACAGAGTACCACGTTGCTGCGCGTGACCCCTACGTGACCCGCTCACAGATCAAACAACGGCGTTAACGATTTCTAAAAAAAATATCCAAACCTCGCTAAAACTGACTACATGTAATTGTATATTCTTCATTTTCGACACCTTTTCCGTGACAAACCTTTACAAATGTCGGCTTCACAATACCTTTACAAGAATAAGTACAATATTGTTGTGATATTATGCTAAATCAGTTAAACGCCTTTATGGACCGACATATATAGGTGGTTGGGGGACACATTCGTTTTTCATTCGTAGAATCCAAATTACAGGGCTTTTCGATCTGGATTTTTGTGTGTGTGTTACATTCATCCTCATCCGTCTACTGTAAACTGTTCAGGCGATTTGTAAAAGGCGGACAGTCCCTTTAATATAGCTTCTGATCATCACGAGTATTGAAGGTTTCAGGGAGGAACAAATAACACAAGGGCCTTCTAGCTCAACGGTTGGTATCGCACCGGTCTAATATAGCAATTCGAAGGTCTCGGGTTCGAATCCCGGGAAAACACAATTTCTTTCCCCGTTTTCATTTAATAAGCTATTTCAATCAATATGTTTAGTCCCTGTTCCATCTGATATAAGACTGTAATAACAAAATACAACTTCAGACACATATATTCTTGTGAGTTGAAAGCACATGCCTTGTACCGCAGGAAGCATTTATTGTAATAAAAATGAATAGTTCTTTGTGTACAATCATGTGAACCCAAAATCAACAAGATAAGCGAGTATGAACATTTATACTGAATAGTGCGATAACAACATCAAATAAAATAGATTTATATATACATTTCTGAACAGCATGAATATATTTCAGTGTGTAATCTAAATTACTTTAGAATATTTCCATAACACATCTTCAAGCAAATAACAAAACCAAAAGATATTCATTTTTGCCAACATCTTTGTTTCTATTACAAATTAACCCAAGTAGTAAGTTGGTCATAGGGAAACTGCAGTATAACGACGCTAGGACAACTGTTTTCCCTTGTACTCCGTGAACTCGGTTGTCCGCCATGTCTTTCCCTCTCCGCACAGTCACACCTTTATTCTATAGTCGGCATATATTATTATAAAGAACATGGATCTTGCATTGCATTTGGAAATCACTAGGACAAAATAGTCATATACAGCATTATGAATTGCTTACTTATTATTTGTTTACTTATTATTTTGTTTAGTTATGTGTATCCATGCAGGTTAGCCTCTTCAGTGCTTAAGCACACTGTTCTCTTTATAGATGGACCTGCGTCTAGTACTATTACCTCGGTCCTCGGATCAACACCCATAATCAATCCAGCACATATTGTGCACTCTCTCCACTCCCTGGTGAGCATTCCAGGAGGTGCTATACTTTACAGTGCACCTGTGATTCCCGCACCTTCATTCCAGCCGAGTACAAATGTATTACACCTGGGTGGGGAGCAGCAATGTTAGCAGAAGGTAACAACTGCTTGGACAACGATAGGTTATTCGTTTGGTTTGGTTTGTTTGTTTGTTCTGTTTTTTTTTCATTTCGATCTCAAATAAAAATGTATACAATATATTATATGCAAAATATACAAAGATACAAATCATAAAATACCACAAATCATCAAATTGAAATTTACTAAGGCTTGCCTTTTAAATGATATAAGTTGAAATGAATCAAAACAACAAAACAACAAAAGAAGGCTCGGGTCTTCTGGTTAATTTGGGTACATTATGATATTTGGGATACCATTTAGGTCAAAGGTAATCAACGGTTAGTTTAGACAAACATTCATTGAGATTTATGAGCATACGTATACAGGTTGCTCCCCCAACCCCCCCCCCCCCCCCAAAAAAAAAAAAAAAAAAAAAAAAAAAAACACCAAACAATCAAACCACAAACAAAAGAAAAACAACAACGGAACAGGAATTTCACATATTATGGCAACATCAAACTAGTTATCTAGTAAATCTTTCACAGATAAAATAATACAAACACAATTAAGTTAGGTTTGTTAGCGTCCGTTCCAGAATTTAGCGACGCAGTATTGGGGTTCAACAATTCTCTTGAAATATTTTTATTATATATATATATTTTTAGTTCATTTATTTTTTATTTATGTATTTATTTATTTTGTATTTAATTTTTTTGTATACAATTCATTTATCTAATTATTTTGTTGTTGGGGGGGGGGGGGGGGGGGGGGCAGTACAGTTTTCCATCATGGCGAAACTGCAGTATGACTGGGGCAGCTGTTTTTCTCCTTGTACTCCGTGAACTCGGCCGTCCACTCCGGCATGTCGACCTCTTTCCACATATCGTACTGTTCGCGCCAGTCCACGAGGATGTCTTCCATCGGAGCTAGGATATCAGATAAAAATAGAAACATAAAGCATTAATCATTATGTTGAAATAAAGTCTTCAATTGGGCAGCCTTATGAACTTTGAGCAATAAGGTGTTTTCAGTTTAACAGCCAGCCTAAGTGAAAATTCATAGTATATGCACAAACATATTACGAAGATCACGAGAGTTTTCACATTTATTGATCTAAATTATCAGCTCAAAAATAAAACACATACAAATAAAATAGTTGTGCATCTTGATCATTATGAAATTAAATAAAATGTACCGCGGGGTTGCTAATGAGTTGTGCATGACATATAAAGGTATTATATAGTGTCAAAGCTAGCCTGGATTCAAATACATATGATACATCTTGTAGATTAGATAACCACCCGATATACATATCATACTGTCGTCATGGATATCATTCATTCAAGCTAGAATGTGAATTAAAAAAACAACATCAACAGTATAATAATGCCAACTGACTTTGATTTAATTTGAGATAAAATACAATCTAGTTAGGCTGTTTTACGGATTATAAATATGTAGGTGACATTTTAGTGTTAAAGCCAGCCTATGTAGATCGGATAAACTCTCTGAACTTTGAATAAGTAGGGTATCACTGTTGTTACCATGGTAGTGGTTTATTTTTCTACATTATCACAGGTGTCCTGGCAACTAGTCTTATGGTATAATCGTTGAAATCATTACAAATGTAGCACGCAACTGTGAACTGTGAAACAACACCATCGCAGAGAAAGATGGTCAAATTGATAATTGAGGTTGAAGAAATAGGATCTTATTAGTAGCAACTAAATAGGGGTAAAGATTAGGATGGGGCATGTAAGTCAACCCTTCATAGGGGTAGAATAACAAAACAAGAATGCATTTATGTGAAAACTCCTTTGCATGGAGTACAGAAAGGGGCTTTTTAAAGGGGTTGTACAGTTTTGGTAAGGCTGAGCTTTAGTAACCAAAACCTGCACAATAACATTACAAACTAAAACTTCATAACTCCACCATGCTCGGAAGGTATAACAAGTTACAAACGACTAAGAAAAAAGCCTGTTATCATTCAAAATGAGCCATTAAAATACAAGAGGGCGCTCTCTAAAAAAAAAATTGGTTTCAACCATTTTTCATACAAAATTATGCATGTGATGTTTGTTGAAATAATTATTAAATAGAGAAATCATTAACAACTATTTAAAAACCTCTTTTAAAAGTTTATGAAAAGGTGTAAGCATTTAAAAAAAAAAAAAAAAAAAAATCATCGAATAAATCTGGGGCCTCAGATTTATTCCGATCGGATATATGTATTGATATTTCAGCCGTTCCTGAACCGATTTTGATCAAATAAAGTTTATTGTGTCATTAAAATTGTATGCTTTTTCAAGTTTTACACTCAGTTTTTCATTATCTCACAAAACATTATTTCGTGCAGCGCCCTCTATCCCAAAACTGAACTACCTCTTCCACGTATAATTCATGTTGATCTGTATTATCAATTATTTTGTAATTATTTAAATGTTCATAACCTCTATTGATGTAAAAGTTAATTTCTATTGCTGTACATTATGTTTATTTGCTGATTATTTAATGTATTGATTACTTTGTTATTGTTTGAATGAAGAAATTATTTTTTTGTTTTGTAGATTGTCATGCGTAGGGATGTAGAGGGCGGTGCATACAGTTCGTAACTAGGCTGCGTAGTTTGTGTGATTTTGTTATTATGTTTATCAATTTGCAACGCACGCAAGGCGCTTGCAAGATGGCACAGCGCGTCTGATTTACGAATTCGTAATTCCGAACCAACTAATTGTAACAAAATCACTTTTAGATAGCATTATCTGTAATAATAATAATACAAAAAACACACCGTCCGTGAGATTCAAACCGGCGAAATTTGATCCGCTATTATATTCTCATAGAAAAGCCTTTAACTCTTATAACTATAACCCAAACACTAATCCTATACCCCCAAACCTATTCCCAAACCCAAATCTAAGTCTAACTCGAACGTTTACTAATACCCCCTTTCATATTGCTTCTTTAGGTACTTGCTTTTTAGAACGATAATTTCATCGTCTTTTCTATTCATTCTACCAAATATCTTCTCCTGGCATTTCTCCTCTCGACCTTTCATATTAGTTACTTTTCCAGATGCGTCTAGGGAAAATCAGGCAGTGGTCACGACGGAGCGATAAACCCCTTTTAGGCGTTGTCGCATCGCCCTAGGCACTCCCACCAAATACACCTATATGCGATTTAAACCCCTACTTTTTACTTTATATTTGTTTTTTAAAAATCTACAATCGACACAAAATTCAAGTTTTTATTGAAATGAAATTACTATTAGGCCTACTTATTATTGTCTTATCATCACTTTGTGTTGTACCATCAGTAAGGCATGTTTAATTTGCTTTCCATTGATACCATATTTGTCAAGTATATTGTAGCAATAATGAATGAGCAGTTCATTAAGGGGCGAGGTGGAACATTATAAGCAAACAAATGTGCGAGATAAATCCCCGTAACGTTGTTGTCATGCAATGCCTGATTTTGTCAGCAAAATCCAACTCGTTATGGATGTCCTTTAAAGGTAGTTCAGATTCGTCAAATGAGATGCGCGGCGCCATCTTGCATACGCGTTGCGCACGGTGCGTGATGCACGTTAGCTCAGTGTCATGCGGTGCGCGCAAACTAACCCAGTTCAAAATGGCGACCCGCTATGTAGCATCCCCACGCTTGATGCCCTTTAATATTATGACGTCATACTATCTACCCCATATACGTATAATGGTTGTGGAACCAGACGCAGTCTCCGTGTAACAACCCTCGGAACATTGGCTGATTTTGTTCGGCCTAAGTATGCCTGATTGTGATAAATGCAATTTCATAATCGGTTTCCGAACTTTTTGTGCGCGGTGAAAATGTTTATTATCGTTTAATTCCTCATACTGTGCCTGTACTCAGATTGATTATTAAGATTACACAATTGCTTGGACGTTTCAATTATCAGCCTAATACAGTTTCGATGAACAAGAAAGGCACACACAAATCCTGCACCCGTGTGTAAGTGCAAGATTGGCACCGTGTGCAGCCGGTTTGATTATTAAGATTATACATTATTGCTCGAACGTTTTAATTATAAGCCTAATACATTTTCGATGAACAAGAAATTCTGTACCTGTGTGTAAGTGCAAGCTTGGCATCGTGTGCAGCCAGAAGTGACAGTCTGCCGCCCTCAACGCACGCCCATTGGTCATGTTCAGAGACAGCATCTTGTACTCCTGTTCAGGGATGGTGTACTTTGGCCACGGTGGTAATGTTGGACTGTCCATAGGCTCGTTCGGGTTTCTGTAATGTTGTAGTAAAAGAGTTGAATTATCGCTCGGTTAAACAGACATTTACTGAGTGAAAAGTAAACGCCTAGAGATAATGGTTGTTTTGGGGGAACTTCGCATAAAGTCAGGTGTAAGAGTAATACGAATAACAATACAACATTGATGATGGCTGCAATGTCGGATATTTAAAACCCTGAATAACTACGTTCGGGTATCGCTAGAAATACCACTGGGACGATTACTCCCACCTACTCCCATTCACTCTCACAGTTGTCAGAATATAACTTCATGGTAATCCAATACCATAATTCAATAGGTAAAGCAGGTCACCAGCTGGCTATATTACTTAGTGATTTACGTCGGGGTTAGGCCAAACGCAGCCAGAGCCGACTCCACCCGAGCTCACTGGTTGTCAGACGGATCAGGTTAGTCATGTCAGTGTGCGTTGCCTCGCGCTACGATTTGCCAGTCGGGGCCAGTCGGAATTCAACCTGTTGAAACGGCTCCGATTGATCGGGCCCGAGTCTAGCGTGATTAAAAACAAGTCAAATCGGGTCAAGTATGCTCTGTGTGCGTTGGACTTTAGATATTTTTTTTATGGTTATCGTATTCTTGTCCAGATGGTAGTTATCAGAATTTGAGTTGTATGGAGCAGTATTGGGGATACGCGATATACGCCCAGGGTTATCAAGGTATTCATAGTTTCTTACCCTGAAATTACAAAGTTTGTCCAGTAGCGCATGAACTCAACGGACATAGCCTTCTCTTCGTTCGATTGGCCGACGATGCGATCGAGTGTCGGGTTCAGTGCCCAGGCGAACACGAATTGGATGTCCTCCGCGTGTGCCGCACCAAGCCACGGCGCAAGCATCCCGCCGTATATCGACCAGGAGGGGTCATGGGTCATCTCGTAGCGGAAGACGTCCGCACCCGTCGCTTCGAGCGCACGCGCGAAGTCCTCCGTTGGGCACGTGAAGAACTCATCCGTCAGCAGCCTAACGAAGCCGTCAAGCTGATCACCCTCTGGGTTATCAGCTACGCTCCAGTCGACGTACTGCTGCTCGACCGCGGACGCTTCTAGGGTCGTCTCGACGGCTTGCGCCATTTTGGGCATCAGGGACCGGAAGGTAGAGATGTTCATGGTCGGGCGTTCGCCGATCGAGTTTGGAAGGTCGAGCATCAGCGCTATGCTCTCCATCTCGTCTTTGTTCGTGCCCATGAGAGTCGGCATGGCCTGGAACATCCGCCGTTTGACCAGCTCCTTGGGACTGGCCGGCATGAAGTGACCGTCCACCACGGCCGCGGACAACGTGCCTCCTAAGTACTGCAAACATAATGAAGATGTTTCCATATAAATATCTATCCTGAATTGTTGACATAATTTGTCTAACCCACTCATTTTTAGTAGTACATTATTTTTTGTTTAATCTTTGTAAAGTTTAGTGCCGTATTTGTTCTAGTTGATACACATTATTTCCCCAAGTTGCGGGGATTCATTATTATTAGGGTTAGGGTGAGAACTCAATGCACTCGGGTCAATGATAGTGGGGTATTCTGCTTCCCCGTATAGCAGTATAGAGTTATAAGCTTTGAAAATCAGATATCTTGCACTTACAAGTGACGAACGTCTCACGATAATCTTCTCGTCTACGCTTCTCATGCAGTCCACCATTGCCCGACTGTCATGGGTCGGACAGTCCACGGAAGTGGCCAAGGCGCGGTGATGAACAGCTGCCTCATCCATGGACGTCATGGACCACGGACAGAGGGCATTGCCGCTCTATCGATGTAATAACAATGTCAAACAAAATAACAATTTTTATAAATGTCAAGTATAAACAATTCTACGATTAATCGAGTAATGAATTCTTAACGAGATTTTCCTTCTGTACATGCATATTCCAGGCCGTGTACCATTGCCCTGCTGCCAGTGGTCGGACAGCCCACAGAAGTGGCCGAGGCGCCGCGGTGATGCATTGCCGCTCTATCGATAAGTTGAAATAAATATATAGGAAAATAAATAGGTAATTACAGTCACACCTGTCTTAGTCGTCGCCTGTCTTAAGTAGCCAACCTGCCTAGAGTGGCCATCAAAATGCCAAATGGCCACCCTGCAGACAAAAACAGTGTTATGGAACCTGTCTCTCAATGTCACCTCTCTTCAAACTGTCTATACCCCTTCGACGAAGATGGTGAGATATGGCCTTTAAGGTATATGACATGTTCAAGAAGACTTTTGTATCATTTTATCAGTAGTTTTGCGATCATTTGAGTGATGTTTTTTTTTATAAGGCCTCCCTCTTGCATATCAAAATGATGTACGCCAATCGACAAGTTATACCGGGAGAATTGCCCCGGTGCCCATCACTCGGATCCCCGCTCCCCTTTAATAAGCCCTCCGCACACAGAGCCGACTCGACCCGATCCGACTGGTTTTCATTCGGATCAGCTCAGTATATATTGCCTCATGACTCCTGTTTTGCCGGTCAAGATCCAGTCGGAGATCATTCGAGGCCGATTCATCATGTTGAATCGGCTCCGACTAAGCGAAACTGACTCTAAGCCTGACTGAAAACGAGTCGGATCGGATTGAGTCGGCTCTGTGTGCGGAGGGCTTTACATGCCTTAGCTACGCCACTGCTCTAGCTAGCTAGCTGTCAACGTCCCTGCTCGGGGATCCCCGCCAAACGTTTTCAACGCGGATAATCTAGACTGAATTTCGAGTCCCTATAATATATCCATGATTACGATTTTTTTAAAAACTAAATATCTACTAAATTATGCATGTGAATCACTGTTTGAATGATTACAGGTTTTTAACTAAATGCCTACTACATTATGCATGTATTATCTATGGAGATCTCTAATGCAATATCCATTAAATTCATGCTTCGTGCTTTACCTAAATCCCTACTACAATACATTGCATTACGGATTACCGGTTTTGCATGTTTTATGTCTGCATCTTCAATATATTTTATCTGAATCCCTCTCACGTTACATCCGTATTGAATCATTATTTCACACAAAAACGATGCGAACGTGATAACACCAGCTGGGTGATAATTTAAAGGGATCTATATAAGTAACACTGTCCAAATCCTCAAAATCCAATTGGAATTCTAGCGATTTCCATCATACCTTGTTGTATTTGTATTAACGATAGAAGCATGGGACAGGTTTGGGTTTTTCAAATTTCCCTTCCGTTAAGAAGATATTTCCGATTGAAGAGAACATCCACTGGATAGTCGTAACCGTGTACAAAGTCAGTGCAATGAGTTAGTGAATATCACGTTGCATATTTGCTCCTTACTCGGCCATATAACGTCCATTTAACTTGAAATGTTCACACAACACCCAGTGGACATATCAGATAACAACGATACACATTGTATCAACCGTTCATCACCTTTTTTCTCCACATGTCAACAAAGTTACTAGATCCCTTTAATGAAACGGATCCCCGACCCTGGATACTGGTGAATGCACGCGCTACAGAACGAACTTTGTTTTATATTCATGCAAGCATTTTCATTAGTTTACTTGCGCAAGAGCCCACGCAAGAGATTTTACCTGTGTTGTCTAGTATTTGCTGTCATCGTTGTCATCGTTGTCTCCCTAATTAAAGAGATATTCATGATTGAATGAAAAGCGTTACAGAAACGCCTTTTGATTGTACCCAAACTAAATTGGCAGTAGGTGATACAATCTGACATCAATTGTCTTTAAAGTTCACTAAGAAAATCCTTTTCTATGAAACTATCACACTTCATTGAAATTTTAAATATCACTTTTGGAAAATCTTCTGAAGTTAATGGATTACTATACCTGGATCCCTGTCGGGTACCTGGTGACAGCATTCAGTGCCCTATACTATATTGCAGTTCGCCCGATCGACTAACGTCACTCGCTGAGTGTCTCTGCAAAAAGCTTACATGATAATGTAAAATAAATCCATACTTAGTACATTTTATACCAAATCCCTACTTAATACAAAATACAAATCCCCACTTAATATCTTAAACGAATCCCTCCTTCATATTTAGATTACCTGCAAAATGGCTTGATGGAACAGACCACTAGAAAGTGGTGAAAGCATGTGTTGGCCTACACTGCTGCCCCCGGCGCTCTCCCCGGCGATTGTCACTCTCTGTGGATCCCCGCCAAAAGCTGATACAAATGGAAAGAAAGAAAACAACGAACGATGAAGCGGTAGCTTTGCAAAGACAATGGAAATGAGAAACAAAGGAAGAAGTGGAAGACCTGAAAGGGGAAGGAGGAGGAGGAGGAGGAGGAGGAGGAGGAGGAGGAGGAGGAGGAGAAGAAGAAGAAGAAGAAGAAGAAGAAGAAGAAGAAGAAGAAGAAGAAGAAGAAGAAGAAGAAGAAGAAGAAGAAGAAGAAGAAGAAGAAGAAGAAGAAGAAGAAGAAGAAGAAGAAGAAGAAGAAGCAGAAGAAGAAGAAGAAGAAGAAGAAGAAGAAGAAGAAGAAGAAGAAGAAGAAGAAGAAGAAGAAGAAGAAGAAGAAGAAGAAGAAGAAGAAGAAGAAGAAGAGAAGAAGAAGAAAAAGAAGAAACTTCACACCACACCTTGAGAGAGAGAGGCATAATGTTTGTTATACATTATCGAGTTATCCAATTAACCCCTTTGTCTGTCGAAACATAAATAATAAAGTGCGGTGCTGTATAATGCATAGGAAGTCTATATCTGCATTAAGGTGGGTTCCCACTGCCGATCAGATCAACTCGATCAAGCTCGATCAGGCTATTTTGGCATATTTTTGCCTGTTCGGGCTTGCTCGGCAAGGGCGATCGGGGTCGATCTACCTTGATCGGCATGGTCCCGCTCCCTACACGAATATTTTTGACAGTCAAAAATCTTCGTGTAGGGGTCGAGAAGGCAAGCGATCGAACAGCGATCGTGTATTGATCGAGTGGAGGTCTAGCTGGTCGGGAAACGATCGTATAGAGATCTAGTTTGGTCTGGATGGATTTTTTCCACCGATCATCTCGATCTATACTCGACTACGACACGATTGGTTCCCGATCAACTCGATCATGGTTCGATCTGTTTTTATTAACAAATCGACCGCTACACGAGCGCTACGCGACTTCCTTAAACCGTTACTCTCATTTTTTGACTGCTACTCGAGCGCACTCGATCACATCCCGAGCACGAAGAGCTAAATGTAGAGTGTGCACTACTGCTGACATTGAGTGAGATGATGGTGACGATGATGATGATGATGATGATGATGACGATGATGATAATGATGATGATGATGAATTTGTGATCAAATGACACATTTTGTAAAATCATCTTTTAAACGTCATAAATTAGAATCTAAAACATTTCAATCGTAATGTTTTTTAAACGTTATTGGAATATTGTAGCTAAATCTGTTAGTATGTCATTATAACATCAAGTTCATGTATTAAGGACATTTTAAAGAGACTTTTATAAAATGTTTCGCTCTAGCATTTTAAAAACATTAATTCATTGACATTAGTAGTAAATGTTTTTATTTAAGAAATAAATCAACATTTAAAAAATGTTTCTCACCTTACTTTTTCTAGAAATTATCTTTTAAATATTGATGCAGAATATCATGCGAGTATTAGACATCATGAATCATGACCTTTTCTATTTTAGTATAAAGAGATTTTGTAAATGTTAAAGGGGTAGTTTAGTTTTGGTAAGGCTGAACTTTAATAGCCAAAACCTCACACAGTAACATTATAAACTAATAGATATAACTCCACCATGCTCGAAAGGTATACAAAATTACAAGCGACTAGCTAAACAGCCTGTTATCATTCAAAAAGAGCAATTAAAACACAAGAGGGTGCTTTTTAAAAAGGCATTGGTTTCACCATTTTTCATACAAAATTATGTATGTGCTGTTGTATTGATATAATTATTAAATAGCGAGATCATCAACAACTTTAAAAAAAAAAACGCTTTTGACATTTTTAAAAAAGTGCAAGCATTTTTTTTCTACATAATATCATCTAATTATTTGGGCCCCAAATAATTATAAGATCAGATATATTTATTGATATTTTAGCCGTTTCTGGGTCGATTTTGACCAAATAAAGCTCATTCTGCCATTATAATTGCATGTTCTCTCAAATTCGACACTCAGTTTTTCATTACCTCACAAAACATTTTTTATGTGCAGCGCCCTCTCTACCAAAACTAAACTACCCCTTTAAATTTGTGATAAAATGAAACATTTTGTAAAATCATCGTTTAAACGTCATAAATTTGAATCTAAAACATGATCGTAATGTTGTTTAAACGTTATTGGAATATTTTAGCATAATCTTTGATTATGTCAATATAACATCAAGTTTCTGCTTTTAAAGCCCAAGTCCAGTTTCGGGAAAGTAGCCGAATACATCTATATTGATCATTATTGTTGAATATGTATTGGAATAGGGCTTTTGTGGTAAAAATCTGAACCTAAGCATCGTTAAATACAGAAATATCGGAAGAAATCAGTATTTCGTAATACACGTAGCGTACATGGCGTATGGGCGATATATATCTATGCCTACATTGCTATATTATGCCTGGATAATCCTATATTAGTATAATTATATTCTTTCACATTATTGGTAATAAGAGCTTTCATTTCATTTTTTGAGAGGGGGGGGGGGGGGGGCGTTTCCAAAACTGGTCTTTACCTTTTAAGGACATTTTGAATATACGTTTATAAAATGTCCCGCTCTTGCATTTTAAAAACATCAAGGTATGACATTAGTAGTAAATGTTTTATCTAAGAAAAAAAAAATCAACATTTAAAAAATGTTTGTCATACTTACATTTTCTAGAAAATGTCTTTTAAACATTAATGGAGGATGTCATGCGATTATTACACAGCATGATTCATAACATTTTCTTTTTCAGTATATATAACTATTTTTTATGTTAAATTTGTGATAAAATGAAACATTTTGTAAACTCATCTTTAAAACGCCATAAAATGTGAATCTAAAACATTTTAATCGTAATGTTGTAGAAACGTTTTTGGAATATTGTAGCAAAAACTTAAATTATGTTATTATAACATCAAGTTTATGTGTTAAGGACATTTAAAAAGACTTTTTAAGAATGTTTCGCTCTTGCATTTTAAAAACATTCAGTTATAGACATTAGAAGTAAATGTTTTTTTAAGGAAAGAAAATACCATTTAAAAATGTTTGTGATATTTACATTTCATTGAACATGTTGTTTAACAATGAATAAAATACAAATCGAAAAAAATTCAGTCCTTATGTTGTTGAAACATTTTTTAAATATTGTAAACAAATCTTAGATTTTGTTATCAAAACATCAGGTTGATGTTTTCAAGACATCTTAATTATATACTATTATAATATTTTGTTTTTGCATTGATTACACATTTTATTATCACCATTAGAAGTTAATGTTTTTTCTTAAAGGAAAAATCAACATTTAACAAATGTTTGTCATATTTTGTTTCCTGGAAAATGTTGTCTTAACATTTAAAATAGAGTGGCATTTGTTTTTTATAAAACATTCCTCACAACATTATTTATCTGAAAATATTATTTCTGTTTTAATATATTGTAAATATGTTTCAAAAATAACATTTTATTTAATGTTGTATTATTATTATTAAAACATTCACTAACAAAATATAATGTTACTTAAATATTTGTATACTGTTTGTTAGAAAACATTTGAAGTTAACAACTTTGGGACCTTACGGAATTTTTTAAAAAATGTTTTGTGTATAGTATAGCTGGGTATAGTATCTTGAAGACATAGCACATCGCAGTTTATTTGTTTGCACATATGTGCAAGGACTTGTTCCATGATAGCTCCGGCAGGGGCGGTCGTGATAGGGAACCCTCAGCGGGATGGCTCTGGGGTGCTGCTTTAAAGGGAAATTGTGTTACGTTTGTCTTGGTCTTAATCGTAATATTATTATTAATCTTAGTCTAAGTCATTATTGATCCTTGATCTTCGATGATTCAAATACTGATCAAAAGCGAATACTGTAATATCGGCTGTCGGTAATGACTTCTGCAAACACAACGAATTCACGACTCATCGTCGACTCCTGTACGAGCAGGTCGACCTGCCCGAGTCGAGTTCGTGTAGAGATCGTGTTGACGTCCAGTTGGTCTAGATGGTCTAGTACATATCGTATAGGGATCGTATATGCATCGGAATGATCGAGTAGAGATCGGAGTTGTTGTCAAGTATACGTCGTGCAGAAGTCGTGAATGGTCGGATGTGAGTCGTAAAAGATCGAATAGCGATCGGGAAGAGATCGTGTTTAAGGACGATCAAGAATTTGGTCGTGATTGGTCGGGATAAAAATGTGCCGATGGGGCGATCGAGCTTGATCGAGTTGATCGGATCGGCAGTGGGAACCCACCTTTATATTGAAGGTAAACGTCTTGTACTCTTCAATCAGCGAAAGAATACATTTATTTGGCGTACAGTGAACTTAATAATTATTCAACCAGGGGAGAAAAATATAGTTGGTGAGATTTTGTGAGATCTAAAGTAACATTGTCCAAATCCACAAAACTTACTTAGAAGTCTAGATTAGTGGTTCTCTCATACCTTGTTTGTCGAAACATAAATAATAAAGTGCGTTGCTGTATAATGCATAGGAAGTCGATATCTGCATTATATTGAAGGGAAAAGTCTTGTACACTTCAATTAGCGAAAGAAGAAATTTATTTGAGAGAAAGTGTGCAACTTTAATTGATACATTCTGGCGTACAGTGAACTTAATAATTATTCAACAAGGGGGAGACAAATATAGTTGGGTGAGATTTTGTAAGATCTAAAAACATCTAAAGTAACATTGTCCAAATCCACAAAACTTACTTAGAAGTCTAGATTAGAAGGTCTCTCATACCTTGTTATATTCTTATCACTACTAAAAGCATGGAACAGGTTTTTGTTTTTCAAATTTCCCTTTCGTTAGAAGGATATTTACAATTGAAGTGCATGTTCAATTGTTTAATAATCAACTGGAAAGTTATAACTTTGTACAAAGTCTGTATCAATGAGTTAGCGAATATCACTTTGCATTTGCGCTCATTTCTCGGCTATATAACATTCATTTAACGTGAAATTTTCACACATTACCTACTGGACATATCAGATCACAAAAATACACATTTTATCAACCGTTCATCACTTGTAATGCTTGTTGCACATTTCAACAAAGTTACTAGGTACTTTAAAGCAGACAGACCTCTGAAGAGAAGACGAAAATAAAGAAGACGTAGAAGAATTAGAAGAAAAAGAAAAAGAAGATTCGTATAAGCACTATAATTATCTTTATCAGACCCAAAATGAGCATCCAAATCCAGTAGTATAGATATGCTCACTCTTTAAAAATCTTTAATATCTATGGACAAAGATAATATGTTTGAATTAATTATTACAAAAAGCTGTATCGCTTCGGTGATCCCTCGCATATATCCCCAAGTTGATTTGTATCCTTCGGGTTTATGTCAGGTTCATAATAGCTTCTGACCATTCAGGCAATGAGAATTAAGGGGTTTCAGGGACGAGCACCGTCTAGGGTTTTCTATAGCTCAGTCGGAAGAGCACCAGTCTAGCAATCTGGAGGTCTCGGGTTCGAATCCCGTTATAATCCCATTTTCTTTGCCTTCTTTTAATCACAATATATTTCTGGTCAGTTTCTTTATATGTTTGAATTGACAAAGATAATACATAGATATATTTTATTGAAATGTATTCATATTCAGATTGCCTTACCCGCAATATTATCCTGTACCCAGCGTAGAGCTAGCACTTGGTCCTTCAAGCCATAGTTACCAGTTGCCACATCGTCTCCTATACATTTAGATAGGTAAACAGGATAGACAAAGAGTAGTTGGGAGAGAGAGAGGGTAATCATTATGTAAATCTAAACACACACAAAGCCGTCTCGACCAGATCCGACTGCATGGATTTCAATCAAAAAGGGTCAGTGTGCGTTGCCTCACTACTCTGATTTTGCCAGTCAGGAGGCAGCCGAAAGTCAGTTGGGGCCGATCCGTTTTGTTGAATCGGCTCCGACCTATCGGGACCGACTCTATAATTAGCCTGACTGAAACAAGTCGAATCAGGTCGAGTTGGCTCTGTGTCTAAATGTGATATCACTGTGACTGTGTTCATAAATACATGTAATCATTTGTTTGTGATATTATTGTGTAATATGAGCATTGAGGAATGTGTAGACGTATTATAATACTTCGTAGTTTGACATTTCGGTGTTTCGTTCGTAAGGAACCAGCAGAATTACTAGCAGTGTTGTAGCTTAGGATTAGGATGACGGATTGTGAAACACACTTTATGAATTTCTTGATTATTAACTTCTTGGCCCCGTTGCAGAAAGAGATACAATCGATTGTAAGTTACGATGAATTGTTAGTCAGGTCATGTGTTCTGAATGCGCAAATATGATTGGTTGAAAAGCGCAAATTTCCTAACTTACAATAATAACTGTAACTTACAATCGATTGTATCTCTTTCTGCTACGGGGCCCTCTTTATTATTTTTTTCAAAGTAATGGAAAATGGAACCCCCCCCCCCCCCCCCCCCACAAAACCCATGCACGAAAAAGCTACGCCACTGTATATCTCATGGAATAGATCATATGTGACGGATAAACTTCTGCCATTAATATAATTGTTAGAATTATTGTTCAATGTCATTATCAACCTAACCCAAGAGGTTAATTATACGAAAATGACGATTAAATTCAAACTTTAATCTGCAAGGTGATGCTTATACTTTGAAGTTTGACCTATACCAATCGTGATAGAGAGAGAGAGGGAGCCAAATTTAACATGTTCCCTACTAGATTGAATAATTCCCAAAGAGTTAATACAGGGTCCACTGAAAGCTCCCGTAGGCAACAGGTTAAATAACCCAGTTGGTAATTGATGTTGACGATGCATGGTGGTGTAATTCAGGGCTATATCGATGGACAAATTCCGCAGCCATTGGCATAAAATCATTCTAATTATTCAATATTACAGTATCAATAATTTCTGGTGACAAATAACAAGGCACTTATATGATATAATGACCAGTAGCTAATTATTTCAGACCATGTTATCCTTAATAATGAAACAATTCTCAAGTAATAACGTTAAATAGACTGAGATGTCAGAACCAATCACAAATGGCTGGAATTTAGAAAGTCAGTTTGAATTTACACCATGGTTCAAACTGTCCATCGCTTTTTTATTGATCGCCACAAATTCATATCTCGTTTCCCGACAAAAGAAGAAACGGAATGCAACGGTTTTAATAACTGAACAAATTAATGCAAATATCGCCGTTAAAAATTTAAATTGAAGACGAATTTACTTCAATCTCCCCTTCTCGCCCTGACGGGCGCCTGTATGCCAGTTTGTCTAGGCTGTCAGAAGTTCTTGGTGAACCCCATCACCCCGTTCAGTCAGTCAAGGGTTAATAATTTCACCTTTTTTGAAGTTTGCCAACAAAAATATTGAAGGTTTACTGTTAATAGTAATTATAATAATAATAACAGTAATTCATATAGCGCTATTCACGTGAGAATTATACCGCTTTACACTATCATTATAACCCTATAGTCAACAAAAACGTACAACCATTCATGCGCCCAAAGTGCGCATTTCCACTCCCTGGGGAGTGTTCCAGCCAGTTGACTGTTAGGCGCATACACTGATATGGAACCACGTTCCCATCTTTCTGGAAATTACCGAAATTGTAATATAAATGATACGGTAAAGAGCAAAGTAAATGGTATTCCTCGGGGATTCGAACCCTAGACCTCCGGATCCCATTTTCTTTGCTCTTTTTCATTTATATTATATATTTCTGGGCAGTTTCCCTTATTATGTTTGAAATTTAAATAATACTCTTACCGGTCGTGAGGAAGCCAAACACTCCGAGTCGGTAATTGACGTTGACTACGATGATGTCGGACAGGGCAACCAGTGGCAGGGGTTCGTATGCCGCGCTCGAACCGCTGCCCTTCACATTACCGCCCCCATGTATCCACACCATCACCGGGATAGGAGTGGTCGGCTGTATAATTAGAGAAAATACATGGGGTTAAAGTAATCCTTTACATTCATCGGATTTCGGCCATTTCCACTACCGCCCTCATTTATCTATACCACCACTGGAATAGGGATGGTCGACTGTATTATATAGAGAGAACTTATTGGAGAGTACAAAGAGAGTACATGGGGTTAAAGTGTTCCATCAAATTCATCGGATTTCGGCCATTTCCATTGCCGCCCAGATGTATCCATACCATCGGGGTAGGAGTGTTCGGCTGTATAATTATAGAAAATACATGGGGTTAAAGTAATCCATTACATCCATCGGATTTCGGCCATTTACATTGCCGCCACGATGTATCCATACCATCACTGGGGTAGAAGTAGCCGGCTGTACACCGTGTCCCAGAAAAAACGAAACCGGGTTTCATGGCAGAAATTTTATATTATAATGAATAATTTCCTTGATGATATATATATGTCTGAAAAGCTATGTGTTTCTTCTTTTATTTGATATACAACTTATGGCACATAATTCACGCATGACTGAATTAGAACGATAGAAAGTGGTGTTACCAAAATCCAATTTGCGCGCAGAAATTGCAAGTTTGGGTGAGTTTTTGGGGAGAGTTTTAAGAGTGGTAAACGTACTTCAAATACAAAAAAAAAAAAAAAATACTTCAAAAAAACGTACTACAAATGAGTAACTTTCCTGGTCTAGCCTGTTTCCTGATCCCCATGTTTGTGTAAATTCACTCATGCATCAAAGTCCATTGTCAGCTGCTAGTCAGGAAAGCTGAGCGACTTCTTACTCAACTTTCACTCATTCGGGCAGAAATCAGGCATGTTTTCATTGTACTCGTTCTCTGGCATAAATCATTTATTTTTTTTAGCATGAGGTGTCATGTAAAAGATAAAAATATGAACTTTTATGTGGTGTTTGTCCTTTTTAAAAATAAGTACGTTTACAACTCTTAAAACTCACCCAAACTTAAAATTTATGCGTGCAAATTGAATATTGGTAACACCACTTTCCATTGTTATAATTCAGTCATGCTTGAAGTATGTGCCATAAGTTGCACATCAAATGAAAGAAGAGACACAGAGCTTTCCAGGCATATATATATCATCAATTAAATTATTCATTATGACAGAAAATTTCTGCCATGAAACCCGGTTTCGTTTTTTCTGGGACACGGTGTATAATATTAGGGAACATAGTTATATGATTTAAATTATCATAGGTGCCAAATTTAATTTCAAGCATCTACTTTATCAACCCAGTTCGTTAAACAAGACCATAAATATATTAACTCCCTTGAATGTAAACATGGTAAAGGGCGCTTAGCTTTAAAAAAAGTCTGATTGCCTGTATAGTTAAGTAAAAATTTATATTTTGGTGAGCATGTAGGAACATTAAAGGGATGTAGTAGCTTTGTTGACATGTGCAAAAACTAACACGAGTTTGACAAAATGTGTTATTCTGTAATATGATATGTCCACTGAGTGAAGTGTGAAAATTCCATGATAGATGATTGTCATATGACCGAGTAATGAGCGAAAATACGGTAGTGATATTTGCCGACTTTTCGTACTAAATTTGTACACAGTT
Organism: Echinarachnius parma; assembly: GCA_037951105.1. Lineage (NCBI taxonomy): Eukaryota > Metazoa > Echinodermata > Echinoidea > Clypeasteroida > Echinarachniidae > Echinarachnius > Echinarachnius parma. The sequence goes on along the minus strand of JBAMJV010000210.1, from coordinate 30,237 downwards.
GAAGAAAGTCTCCCAGGGAGACTTTCAAATCCGAACACTTTAATTATATTATATCTCTATAAAAAAAAGGGAAATTCGGAAAATCAAAACCTGTTCCATGCTTTTACCATGCCTATCGGTAATACGGATACAACAAGGTATGCGAGACCCGCTAGAGTTCTCATTTTTCTTTGATAATGTGACTAGATTCCTTCAAAGGGACTTAGTAACATTGTCCAAATCCTCAAAATCCATTTGGAATCCTAGCGGTTCCCTCATACCTTGTTGTAATTCGTATTAACAATAAATGCATGGGACAGGTTTCGGTTTTTCGATTTTCCCTTTCGCTAAAAAGATATTTACGATTGAAGTGTTCAGATGTTGAATTATCCACTGGATCGTCTAAACCGTGTACAAAGTGAGTGCAATGAGTTAGTGAATATCACTTTGCATTTTTGCTCATTACTCGGCCATGTAACGTCCATTTAACTTGAAATTTTCACACAACACCCAGTGGACATATCAGATAACAACAATATACGTTGTATTAACCACTCATCACTTTTTTGCAAATGTCAACAAAGTTATTAGATCCCTTTTAATCAATAGATCTAATTATGTTGTTATACTGTGACTTAAATCGACCATGGTACGCAGAGGGTTATTGTAGACCCTTAGACATACATTTGTGGGCCTTTTCAAATATATATATTTTTTATCATTTATCATATATATAAGTTTATCATAAGCTTGACAAATTATCAACAACAAAACGACAAATTTAACAAATAATGTTAAATATTTTTATCATTAATACAAATAAAAATAAAGGTAATGCAACGACCCACTTTGAAGCACCGTTGCTTATTAGGATGCTATAATTTATATAGTAAGCTGGTAAATCTGATTATAATTTTATTATAACATGACAAACGCATTATAATGAGATTTCAAAAGTTCATCATACAATGAGATTTGTCACTAATCATCCACATCTATATATATATACATTTTAGATGTTGTAAACAAAGTTTAATAATATTACTTACCCTTGGTGAGGGGGTGTATATACTCAGAAAAAGACAGTCTTCGCTAACTCCGTTCCCGTCCGGGTCAGGAAAAGGCGGATCGGGAATAAGCGAGGACGTCGTGAATTGCGGGCAAATGTCCCGATCCGCCGTCGCGTTCAAGCTTCCGTGTATCTGATGAGGGACAGGATCCTCGAACCGGAGATCGCCCACGGGAGGCTGGGCGTACGGAACCCCGAGGTACGCATCGATTCGCTTGTCGACACGCAGGTAGCGCGCCTCGGTGTAGCGGATGGTGATGCCGGTGAGAACGGCGGGAATGCCTGGCCCCGTTCCCGGTGGCGGTGCGGGAAGGGTAACGTTCGGAAAGTCATCAGTAATTACTGCTGTAGCTCCGTTTGAAAGTCGTATTAGCCAGCTTATTCCGAGCATCATTATTCCTACCACCCAGTGCAAACTGCGCATCCTTACATTACTTTCTGATGAAAACATTGTTTAAAATTAGTTATTTTTTCAGTGAATCAAATCCTCTACTATTATTCAAAAGATTTATGCTCTGTAGATATAAGAAAATTGTATTTCGAAGGTTTCAAAATGTCAAATAACATTACAGCATGGTAAAAGTCTCATCGAAGGCTTTTCTGAATCGAATACGACAGTTGAAATTAAAATCGGTCTCGAGTCAACAAAACCTCACTAATTTTAGAACTGATATACCGAAATTGTTTTATTGTCCGTGTTAATTTTAATGGCACGCATCAACGACTAAGCTAAGACATGCATTAACACACAATTAAGCAGAAGATCGAACCTCAAAATGGATCGTTATAGGAAATATTGAATCAACAACGCCGTAATAACCCAGGTTGTTTGTTTACTGATGATTATGGATTTCTTTAAAATTGATTCCCTCATCAGCCATAAATAGTTGATTGAGACCGTGAAAGATTTCAGTCAAACTCTGGTCAAGAATTTGTATACAGTGACCACGATCGATGGCAAAGTAAAATAGGGGAGGGGGAGGGGGGAAGGTTGATCCCATCTTCCTGTGCAATGTTTCTCACCCCCTCCCCCCATCTCACACCCTCATCTCCGACCCCGTGTTGGAAGAAACATACAAATATATACCACCAATTTTTTTGCTGTTTAACTCGAACTTCCCCGACAATTGGAAATTCTTGACCCCCTATTTTGGCCCACTTTGCCACCCTGCTCTTTGCCCCATTTTGCCCCCCCCCCCGTGTATGCCGACCTAGCCTTCACCCCATGCCATACAGAGTGACCAAGATTATTTTGTCAACCTCATCACAAGAGGGGTTAAAGTCTGTTTCTTCCAAATAATATCGTATCGCGATGAATATAATAACAAATCTTTATCTTTCAAGCGCGTTACTATTTAAAGAAAATCAATTATACATGTTCGTTTATTTTGTTTGACCTTATATTGGACTCGGCTAATCTTGAGTTTTTTGATTGGCGGCAAACTTTGTCACCCTCTTCAGATAATGTAGCACTTATTACAAGATAGAGATACTATTTGCAGATACGCCTATACGTATAGCAATTCATTGGAAATGTGGCATGATAAACTAATTATACTTTGCACTTGTAGTTGTAATGTTTAATTGATATGACAAATCATCAGATCTTAGAAGTTATCTAAAGCTGTGAATTGTTTTATGTTTTGTTTGTGTTTCACATCACCTTCTGGCCCGGCTTAAAGTCACATCGTCGTTGTGTGCGAAAGCGCCCTTCAAAGAGTACATAATAGGGGAGGGAGCCGCCATATTTGGTACGATCGCCGCGCGCTCCGTAGTTACGTGATTGCATCAGCTGTGCTCACGCCCTGATTTGCATGGGTTAATCAATGTTAAATGGATCGAGTAATTTTTCTTTGGACATGGGCAAAAACTGACGAAGGGTTGATAAAATGTGTATTTATGTGATCTGAAATGTCCACTGAGTGATGTGTAACAATTCCATGGTAAATAATTTGAAATGACCAAGAAGTGTTCGATAATGCAAAGTGATATTTGCTAACGAATTGCGCTAACTTTGTTAACAGTTAACAGTTGAAAATCTCCCGAGGAGAATTTCAAGTCCGAACACTTCAATCCTATTTATATTTATAACGGAAGGGAAATCTTTGAAAAAAAATGGATCATGTCCCATGCTTCTATCGGTGATATGAATGCAAGTTACAGCGAGGTATGTGAGGACCGCTAAAGTTAATTCACGCAAGTTTTGTTGGTACTGACGATGTTTTTAGATCCCTTTAAGCAAGCGGTGTCCAAGAAGTTTGTTTTTAAAGCGTCCTCTAGATTCGACAGCTCCGTCACTTTAACATGCAATAATACCACCGGGGTGATTATCTGACTCTGAGATGAAAGAACAGAGGGCTGTGGCAAGATTTGAACCATTAATCACTAGATACTGCTCTATACCAACATAGCTATCACTTATACACGCTAGACAGAAGATACAAAACCAGAACAAAACATTAATGCGGATAAGATCCACTGTATGCAATGAGTGGGGGAAAAGTCTGAAAGATAATACTGCCATTGATAAAACTGAGTAAAAAATATCACATAATAGATAAGTCAGTAAAGGAACAAGCATGTGTTATAACCGGAGTATACACATTAAAAAAGGAATTAAGTTCAACATAATTGACAATAAAATGGCATAATTATAGAAAATTATAATGCATTGGAATATGACTCTCGGAACCATGTTTATGTAATACGGCTTAGAAGAATTTGAAGTATATTTACATGTTTGTATTGAACATTAAAGGGATAGTTGAGTTTTGGTATAGAGGGCGCTACACAAAAATCCTTTTTTGTGAGATAATGAAAAACTGAGTGTCAAATTTGAAAGAGCATACAATTTTAATACCAAAATAAACTTTATTTGATCAAAATCGGTTCAGAAATGGCTGAAATATCCATAAACATAACCATTTGTAATAATTGTGGGCCCCACAATTATTCGATAATTTTGAACCAGCCGTTGCAAAAATTTGAAAAATGCTTCCTCTTTTCAAAAATTACAAAATAGGTTTTTAAATAGTTGTTGATTATCTCTCTATCTAATCACTATTTCAACAAAACATCACATGCAAAATATTTTATTTAAAATGGTTGAAACCAATGAGTTTTTTAGAGAGCGCCTTTTTTTTAGTTTTAACGACTCTTTAAACAAAATGATAACAGGCTTTTTACTTAGTCATTTATAATGTTGTATTCATTTCGAGCATGGTGGAGTTATAACTGTTAGTTTGTAATGTAATGGTGCAGGTTTGGGTAACTAAAATTCAGTTTGACCAAAACTGTACTCTCTTTACCAAAACTCAACTATCCCTTTAACAAAAACAAATAGTCAGTCTTGTCCTGCATGTGTCCTAATAGCAACATAGATAATATACATCGGTGGATAGCAAGACAGGATCTTAATATTATAGAATATTAAATTGATCAACTGACTAATACGTTAGGTGTTAGCTAAATAATATACAGAAAACTTACAGACAAAATGATAAATATTTTGAAGTATACAGAAAATTCTGTATCTGTCTTTGACAACGGCATATTTCGATAGCGGACCTTTGTAGTTCTATTCTAATCACATGTACAATTGTATATGTTGGTTAATATTACTATACTATATCTCACCTTTGGTTGCATAGTAAGATACCGTATCATAATCTAATAAGTTCAAGTGATGCACAATATTGTTTTATCAATGTCAAGCTAGGTTACACGGAATACTTTAGTCGCTGTATTTCTTGCCTCCGGTATATATGACAAACGATTATCATCAAGCATTACAAATTGTCACCACGACAACGTCAATATTGAGTTTGACTTTGATTTCGTTTCTATATTTTGATCACGATTGAAAATTCTGCCATTAACTGTATAAAGCAGTTTTGCAGCAATGCGAATTTCATCAGTAATACTAAATTATACCACATTACTCCTTAACTTTTATAAGTTTTGTAATTCATGTTCCAATTTTAACTTTAAACAATAGAATTTAAAAGGTTAAATTCTTTCAGCTCATGTTTGAAGTACCAGACTAAAAGAAAACAAACACACCAAGAGCGGTAACGTGAAACAACATTTGGTGGCAGTGGTATATAAATACAGTCGAACCTGTCTATAGTAGCCAACCTGCCCGTCTATACAGGTCACATCTCGACAGTTGTCATTGTATTGTTTTCTATATTTATATGTTGTTACTATATATATAATCAGGGTTTGACTGTACATTCATTTATTTAGATATGAAAAAATAACGTAGACCGAAGATAGAGACATGTATTGCAAACTACAATTTTTTTTCTAGAATTTGTGCCGTTTGGAAAAAAATAACAACAACAAATTGTTCCAGACAGATATTTTTAAAGTGACAACGCATGTTCTACCTTGGCATTACTAAGATTAAAGTGATCCATTAATTTTATATTTTCCCAAAAAAGTAATGTTTGAAACTTCAATCATATGATTATGTGAGAATTTCATAGGAAAAGAATAAAGTTGAACCTAGCGAAAACATAACAAATCAACGTCTGATTTTATTCCGATCGTTCGTTCTGAATTTGGATACTATGGAAGATTGAGTATCCGAATTCAGGTGACCTCAAAAACACTTATGAATTAACGATTTTATATTCATAATACATTATTACAGATGCATACATTTTTAAAAGTTTTTTTTTTCAATAACAAAGTAGAAAGATTAATATTTGATTTGTCAAAAGTTGCGTGTTTACATGGGTGTCCGGGCACATTTCTTTCCTTTTTTTCCAGGTGGCCGAGTTCCGTTGTCTTAATACCACATTTCCCCCTTTTCGCCCGACACATGCACAAAAATAAAGGTTCTCACCTCTTAGCTGCTAAAAAAAATATCACTTTTCATGATTTCGCACGAATTTGCCCGAATATTGTATTTTTTTGTCAAAATTTGCCCGAATTTGCCAGAGTGATGTATAATTTTGCCCGAACAATATGACATACTCAGTTATCGGAATATGAAATGATTTTACCTGAATATGACATGCTTTGTCCGAATTTTGGGTGCACGAATATCGCTGTTTTTCCCCCTCAAAACTCTCGGGAAAGGGGGGAGGGGGAGGGGGTTTGGCTGCAGCCCCCAAGTCCTCCGCATCGTACGCCTACACGTGTTTATCAATCTATACAAGACGAATATGGAACGCTCAGTATACTCAAATATATATATTTTAAAATTATTCTTAAATTGATACCTGTAAAGTGTCAGATATTGCACAAAATGATATTTGAGACTTCAATCCTATATCAATATCATTGTAAAATACAATTAAAAGATTTGTGAAAGTTTGAAAGAAAACGAACACTGTTTACCTAGTGAAAAACACGAATATTGAGTTCATATTTTATCACCGAATACTGATGGTCTGCCATACATTTGTCGCAGTAATGAATGATCCGTTTGAGATATTCGCACCCGTGTATGTAACACGTAGTACAGAATTCATGGAATTTGCACTCGCTCGGCTCAAAGTTCAATCTCCGGAATGTTCCCACGCATGCTGCAATGCGGACGCGTTTAGCTACAACAATTGTACTTTTTTTTCAATTGCGTTGATTAACGCTTTAGAAATAATGATTTTCAATGATAATTATCTTCATACTAAAGGGACATTTGAAAAAATCAAACCCTATTTTATTCTTCTCTTACCATAAGCTAAACAACACGGTAGAAGAGAAACGAGGAAGCTCCAAGTAATTTTCGTGAATTTGGACACTTTACAGGTATGACTTTAATTAACTGTTGTCCTGTTATAGAAAGTGAAGTACACTTGTGGGGAATTTACAGTATGTTAGTAATTTAATTAAGACAGAAATAGCCTCGAAACAAAAATAGATTTTAGCTTCATAATAGATTCATACGATTTTATTTTACTTTTATTTTTCAATAACACACTAATTAACATGATTAAAGGACAGTCATACTGTGTATAACGACTACATAGGGCGGTATTAATGAATTTGACAAATTGAATGCTTACATTAAAATGTACCGAATTCGGGCGAGTAAGAAAATTATTTATGTTAAGAAACTCGCCCGACTGCATGGGCAATTCAAAAAACGATATTTTTTAGACTTGAAAAATATAACATATAGGGGGAATTATAAGAACCAGGCCCGTAGCCAGGATTTTTCAAGGGGGGGGGGGGGGGGCGTAATTTACAAAAACGAGACCGAGACCGAACGTGACGGAGACCATAGGTTGAGTCGTGTAAGCGGCGGGGGGTTGTCCGTCGCCAAAAATGTTCGAGGCCGGGACCAAGACCACTGGTTTAGTTGTGAAGTAAGGAGGGGGGGGGGGGGGGGGGGGTGTTGTATACAAGACCGCTCGTTGCCCGAGAAAACGGGTTTAGATGGCCGATACCGATTAAGTGGACCCCTGACCGAAATAAAGTGGACCTTTCTGAATTTTGGAGGGGGAGGGAGGGGGGGGGGGGGGGGGGGGGGTTCGTACGCACCCAGCGCACCCAGTGCACCCAGAGAACATGAAATCTCCTTGATAATAGAACATATTTATAATTTGTTACAACATTTTATGCCTTCCAAAAGAACTTTTACAAAATATTTTCAAAGATACTAACGGCTTTCCATAATTTTAAAGTCCAACTTAGAGTTAAGTTCAACTTAGGATCTTTATGAAACACCCCCCAGGAACCTAGACTACCACTCAACTGGCAGGAGCTACATTCATACGGCGGTTACTGTGTGGAACAGCCTGCCAGAGACCATAGTTGGTGTGATCAATGAAAATGGGAGTTCAATCCTTCAAGAAACGCGTGCATAAGTAGCTTTTGCAGAAGACGTCAAGTATCTGAGGGCATTCTGAAATCTTAAGCTGCTGTGAAACATTGATTGGCCTATGAGGATGTCTTTTATAGCGCTCTTGTGCCTATATTTGAGTTTGATTCATCAGTTGTAATCAGTAATTATTGTGTATGTAGACATAAGTTCACATGTAACATTTAGATTATTAGTTCTTATTATGTAAAGCGCATTGAGAATCCTTCCGGTTTTGAAATGCGCTATAAAAGAAACATGTGTATTATTATTATTATCTCGCCTCATAATGCAAAAAAAGTAGTGCTAGAAATAGAAAGTTGTAATTGATCCTCCTGCCAACGTCTATAGTAACGTTGTCGAAATCCAAAAGACTTACTAAGAACTCTATAACAGTTATCACATACCTCGTTGTCATTATTGTATTTGTATTACTAATAGAAGCATGGAACAGGTTGTGGTTTTGCGAATTTATATTTCGTTATAAAGGTATCTTAGATTGAAGTGATCTGATTTGAAAGTCGACATGGAAGACTTTCAACTGTGTACAAAGTTAGTGCAAAGAGTGAGCAAATATCTCGCTGCATTTTTGCTCATTACTCGGTCATATATATGACATTCATTTACCAAAGAATTTTCACACATCATTTAGCATTGCGGTGGACATATCAGTTCCCCCCCAAATACACACGGTATCAACCATTCCTCTTTTTTCTTGTTTGCATATAATGTATGTCAACAATACTACTAGATCCCTTTAAAGGATCTAGTCAAAAAGTATTATGGTTTCATATATTTTTGTTATCAAGCCGACTCGATCCGATCCGACTGATTTCAGTCGGACTAGATTTAGTTTCGCTCAGTCGGAGCCGATTCAACACGTGATAGTTTCGACCGCAAAATCACCGCGTCAAAACCTCTTTTGTCCATTCGCAAACCAAGCGAACCGAAATAGCGCAGTCGATAGAGAGTGAGACTTATAACCCAAAGACCCCCGGTTCTACCCTTGCCGCTTTTACATCTTGTTTTGTAATTGCAGTTGTAGAACAGTTGTAGAACAAATTAAAACAACAGTTGAGTAAACTTTAAACAACTGGGGTTGTTGAATGTTTTCAACAACAGTTGGATGGTTCATATGTCAAACAGCGGTTATTGAAAAATGTCAACAAGTTGTTGAATTTGTTTACACAGCGTTTTAACAGTGTACGTCTTCCCGTTTCATTAGTCGACAAATTGATGATTATCGAAGATGTGCAGTATCAATTTTATCTTGAAACATATGGTTTCTTCTATTAAAAGGGAATCGCAATTAAAGATATAAGGTGGGAATACTTACAAAAGAATTTCATTAAGACATGAATGGCTTCGAAGGCATGATTATAACGATGAAATCCTGACTTGCAACCTGGGGCGTATGTATATACATGTATATATGGGCACATAATTGCCGCCCCCATTACCTAATACATGTATATATAATAACCTATATAGGGTATTATGCCCATGCAGCACACACAGAGCCGACTCGACCCGATCCGACTGGTTTGCAGTCGGATCGGCTCAGTATGCATTGCCTCAGGACTCCGATTTTGCTAGTCAAGAGCCAGTCGGAGGTCATTCGAGGCCAATTAAAAATGCCGAATCGGCTCCAAATGAGCGAACTTGACCCTACCTTGATAATAGAGCCGTGTGTTACATATGGCTCTGTTCCAGTTATCTGAAGAGCTCCCTCTTGTGATAACGGCTATTATTTTGAATGAAGACTTAGTTTTCAACGAAAACACACAAGTTTGGGCCACTAAATTACATTTGAGACGAAATTTCAATTCCCTTTAAGCATGTAACAGTTTTTCTTCTCCATCTTCGGTATTGAGATATTTCATGCACCCAAACATAACAAGACTGACCAGGTTTTTGTTTTACGGGAATCGAACTCGAGCCCTCCGGATTATACTAGACCGGTGCTCTAACCAATAAGCTAAGTCAAAACACTTTATTTTTACTGATTGAATTTTAACGTATTCTTGGGATAGGGGTGGTTTACATTATAGCTTTAGTTCTTGGTCGTATTGACGTCTTTGGGTGAGACAATATTGGGTTTCAAGCTACATGTATGTCCATTTCAAACAAAACTGTACTGCTGTATGCGCAGATCTCTCGTTGGCGGCGATATCTCTATATTATAAAAAAAAAGACACGCGGCTCTGGGTGACGGAGTTCAGCAAGCGAGGGTCTATTATACTAGACTGACAAAACTGTGGCCGGAGAATCGTCTCTCTCGAATGCCCGGCTAGGTATGTAAAGAATGCTTATAAACAACGTGTACTCATCACTGCTTAATTTTCATATCACAATTCTGTTTGAAATTATATAAA
>JBAMJV010000210.1:0-17500 GCA_037951105.1 Echinarachnius parma | reverse complement strand
TTTCCAGAGTGACCACTGAGAGAGCTAAAATCCCCACATTGGCATGCCCGGAAGTTTTATTATGCGCTCATTGAAAGTGTCTTGATGGCTCGAAGACCTGACTTTGGGGGGCACCCACATTTGGGGACAATAATGGGGGTCCAGGGGGCGGAGCACCCGGAAGCTTTTAGATTTCAGACATTTGCTCCTAGCATGGGTGTTAAAATTGTATAAAATAGTGAACCTACTCATAACGTATTTTTAAAGGGCATAGCGAGGAAAAGACTGAGCCTTGCATGAGATGGATCCACGTGATCATGTATACTATAGAGCCATCGATATAATCTAGGGCATTGGGCTCCCATGAAACTAAGCAAGGGCGTCAACAATTTCTCAAAAGTGTAGGGGAGACATTGCGAGGAAGCGAAGCGACCGTGCGGGGGAGGGTGTGGGAGGGGGTGTCCCCCTCCCACAGTAGGGAGCTTTTGTATTTTTGGGCGTGAAATTGTGCGATTTGGTGCACACCTGAGACAGAAATTTCACGTAATATGAAGTATATAGGTATGGAACCAAACATACATAATGCCCCTTTTTTCAAATGTGGGGGGACATGATATTCCAATTTGATTTGCGTTCAGCGCATATGTACCGAGATTATTTTATTTTCTGTGACGGTGTGCTATCTATAGATGAGGGTTTAATAAACTTCGTTTGAGGTGTGCGTTTGAGAAATTACGCTGCCCAACACATTTCAAAAGGTGAGTTCCCGCAACCGAAATGAAACTTGCAATATGAGAAACTGTATGCGCGCGAAGCGCGCTTCAAAAAAGAGATTTACAGTCTTTTTCAAACTAAAAAACGGCTATTTTGAAGATTAATTATTGATAAATGTGTCTTTCCCCTCTTTGGCATTATATCACTCGATTTTTTTCTTCCTCATTTTCGGAATTATTGGGGGGCGAAATGATATGTTCGCCCCCCCAATATTTTCATTGGGGCGGGGGGGGGGGGGCGACCGCCCCCCCTGCCCCCCCAGGATCGACACCCCTGTTTTCCAGAGTCACCGGATGACCGATGAAGCCCATAATTTAACGATAGGGGGGGGGGGGGGGGTGCGGCAGGAAATAGTTTTCAACCAACAGACCAATGTTACCCCAACATGGGGTCTAGACCCCAGAAGCTTTTGGGTTTTAGCCATTTAGAACTTTAAATATTATATATATACATGTATGTATACAAAGTATATCTATATTTACAAATCAATTTTTATTTAATGCGCACACTGAAAGCATCTTGATGTCTCGAAGCCCTGAATGTTAAGGGGCAAGGGGCATCGACATTGGGGGTCCAGGGGAAGGAGCCCCCGGAATCTTTTAGATTTCAGGCATTTATAACTGTTATAATGTGGAATAAAATTGTATAAAGTAGTAAATCTATTCGTAGCGTGTTTTTTTTAGAGCATATGGCGAGGGAAACAAAATTAAAGGGCCTTATAACAGTGGTGTAGGGGGCACATCAGCCCCGAAAGCTTGTTGATATTATATAAGCACATATGAAATCAAAGATGTTTCTCTATAATGGATCGAAAGAACGGAGGATTTTTCTTGACGCGCCGTCAAACGGCTAGATCGTGACACTTCAATCTTTCCCTCAAGCTAATTATCTTCCTAGTGGCAGGAGTGGGATTACGAAGGGATGAAAGGAGTGATATCAGCAGATGGTTTCTTGATAAGTATCTCTCAGAATTGTTCTCCTACATTTCTTTGAGTATGATCTTATTAAAGTGATCCATTAACTTGATATTTTTTGTTTCAAACATTATCATATTGGAGACTTCGATCATGTAACAATAGCATTGTAAGACTCTTCTAAACGGTGTGGGAATGTTTCCTATAGAAAAAAGAACACCGTTTACATTATACTGAACAGAAGTGACAATCGAAAAGCGTTCTGTGACGCTTTTCTTTCAGTCATGGAGAAACAAAATCGCCTATTTGCAAAGTGATAAAATCCAATCGTCTGCCGCAAAATATATGAGGTCTGCGACTGAGATGTGCAATGCGTGCATCGCTCGCACGTGCACTTCATTCTTCTGTTACAATAAGAACAAGGTACAAAAGCAACGTGAAAGTTCCAAGCTCAATTTTGGTTGAATTTGACAAAGTTAATGGATCACTTTATGGATTACATATTATACTGGTAATACCTTATTCTATCCGGGATCGTGACACTTCAATCTTTCCCTCAAGCTCATTATCTTCCTAGTGGGATTACGGAGGCTTAAAAGGAGTGATGTCAGCAGACAATGTTTTGTTAAGTATCTCTCAGACTTGTTCTCTTACATTTCTTTGAGTATGATCTGATTAAAGTGATCCATTAACTTTATTAAATTTATTTTTTCCAAATGTGATTTGGAGACTTCAATCATGTAGCAATATCATCGTAAGATTCTTCTGAAAATTTGTGTAAGTTTCGTTGAAAAAGAACGATGTTTACCTATAGTGAACAAAAGTTAACATTTATATCGGATTTTCATGATCATCTAATGTGCATTGATTTGTACCACAATCAATGAGCGTTCCGGAATGATTTTCATTCAATCATGAATATATCACTACTCAGGTAGAAATTCGAAGAAAACAAATCCAGACCTATCTAATTATTGTATTACCATATTGCCAAACAAGAAGGTACAAGAGAAATATGAAAGCTCCAAGCTCCATTTTGGTTGAATTTGACAAAGTTAATGGATCACTTTAACCCCGACTTTAACTGTATCTACTGGAGATACCTTAGAATAACCAGGGACTTCTTCTACATTACAGAGGTCGACTTCTGACCAACGCGGTGTCCACATTTGCATCAAAAGAACGAAGGACTTTTCCTGACGCGCCGCTAATCTGTGAATTTAAAGTTACATTTAATGAGTCGTCAAATAAAAAAAAAATGCGCACAGGGTATCGCCATGCCTGCATTCAGAACCAGGCGGAATCTCGTGTGAGCGCGACACTACAAGCTATATACCATGTATACAGAGCGTGCGGCGTGCGTTTACGATGGCCCCTCCTCTGAGAAGCCCCCTCCGACATGACAACCCAGTCCATTTAATGTTAATATATGCAGATACATATAACTTTTATTGCTCCATTGTAAGAAATAGGGAGCTATGACAACATATCATGCTTTTCATCTCATATGTTCGATGCTTTATAATACTGCGTTAATTTATGGATATCTGTGATATTATTCAAAAATGTTTTCGAATTTATTTTGGAGTTACCCGATACACGGTATGTGTGGATAGTCACACAGTCTTAAAATCAACTGCATTATGAAATCTCTTAAATTTGTCATAATTCTGCCACCGACTATAAGTCCCGTGTGAACAGGTTAAATGACGTCAGCAATTGCGTCGAAAGAAGACTGGCTGTAATGTGATATAGATGATTGATGCCCTCTTGTCCTTTGGTGATCTACATTATGTATACCTGACGAGTTATTTACATGTTGATATGGCTTCTGGGGGGTGTTTTACAAAGATCATTAGTCGTACTTAACTCTAAGTTGGACTTAATAACTATGGAAAGCTCTTTGTAGCCTTGGAATAAAATATATTCAAAAGCAAAAATGCAAGTATTTTAGACTTCTCATCAATATTACATGAAGAACATGAAATCTCTTTGATAATAGACCAATATTAATGATTTGAAACAATATTTTATGCCTTTTAAAAGGACCTTTACATTCCTCCCCAAGAAACTAAAAGCTTTCCATACTTTTTAAATCCAACTTAGAGTTAAAGAGACAGTCCGCGCCTTTTACAAATCTTCTGAAAAGTTGTTAGTACCTAGATGAGGACAAATATGACACCCATGTGAAATTTTAAATTGAACAACTCTGTAATTTAGATTCTATGAAGGAAAAACTACCAAGAAAAAATAGCAAAGATATCCTCTCTTCAATGTACTACATTTCGGCCACTTGATATGTTTAGCTTATTCATTGTCAGAATACAACTATCATGAACTTATTCACGAGAAACCTGTGTATAGACACAATTTCTTATATGCATGCTACAAAATAACAATCTCAAATGAAAGAACGAAGGAATAGATCTTACGTTTGAAGAATATTTCAGTACTTGATTGATTCTTCGGTCATTAAAGGGATAGTTGAGTATTGGTCAAACTTAACTTTAATAACCAAAACCTGCATCAGTACGGTACAAAGTAATAGTTATAACTTCACCATGCTCGAAAAGTATACACAATTACAAACGACTAAGTAAAACCCCTGTTATCATTCAAAAAGAGCCGTTACAACTCAAGAGGGCGCTATTTAAAAAAATCATTGGTTTTAGCCTTTTTTCATACAAAATTGTGTATTTAATGTTTGTTAAAATTTTGATTCAATAGAGATATCATCAACGACTTTTTAAAAACCTATTCTGATTTTTTTTTTCAAAGTAGTCTTCGAGCATTTTTACATTTTTTTTTCTAAAAAGTCTAAATATCGCCCGGTGATTGCCGGTGAACATGGTGAAGAACATTTTGAATACAAATATATTTATGGATATTTCAGACGTTTCTGAACCTATTTTGATCAAATAAAGTTTATTCTGTCATTAAAATTGTATGTTCTTTCGAATTTGACAGTCAGTTTTTCATTATCTCACAAAAAATATCGGGGGGCACTTCGAGAAATACCAATACTCAACACTACCTTTAAGTTGCACACGGCAAATGCAGGCAGTTTTGCGTGCACTCAAAGTCTGTGGACCACTAAACATGTCATGCAGTATAATACCAGGGAAGTGGAAGTCTGCGAAATGAAATTACATGTTGTTGCTGTTGTTATTTTATGGCAATCAGTCAAACTTGACTATTACAGACGCGGGGTTTTGATATACACGCAATATGCGGACGTGAGGAAAATACAAAAAATGGCGTCACAAGTAGGGGTTTAAAAAATTCTTTATTTCTAGGTAGAAGTCGTTTTATAGAATGGAATCTTCACAGATAGTCTGGAATATTTTATTCTGATTTATGCTAAACCTCGAAACAATTAATCAGTTGGAAAAAAAATCGGTCTACGTATAACCTGACTAGGAAAAGTAACGGAGAGCTTAGTGTAAACTCCCCGCCGTGACCCCATCGCAAAACAGACCATTCGACATGCATAATACTCAGCCTATTACAATTTTCAATAGAGACTTTTCTAAATGAGAATGACTTAGATTTACTATATATTATTTAACCTGTCTGAAAAGTGTGAAATATAAAAAATAGGAAAATTGTCTGTTATGTCTGTCATAAAAATACCGGAGATAATGGAGCTACAAAAGACGTTCGTAAAATGTTATCAATATTTGTTGCTGATCTTGAAATAGGATATAAACCAGATGATGCGACTGTATTAATCAAATCAAATATTTTCGAGTTAATGTATTTCTTCATCAAATCAATGTTCAAGTCGCCCATTAAATATGCACGTTTTTTTTTAAATTTCATCATAATTCATTAATTTTTCAAAGAAAGAAGAAAACTGAGTAACTTTTGACTTAGGTTGACGATAAATAATCGCCACAGCAATATTTTGAGATGATTTACAATCTATTTCTATACACAAAAAATCAACACCTTCGCATTATTCAGAGAACTGGACAAGTATATAATTAAATTAATTTTGAATAAATAGACTAACTTCGCAACCACGTCCGGACGGACGGTCGACATGTACAAATGTATAACCTTCTATTACAAAAGAAACATGTGAAGTGGAATTAATCCATGTCTCTGATATTCCTATGACTGAGAATTGATATTGAATATAAGATAGGCATGTATTTCTTCAAAGTTACGAAACATACTCCGGGCATTAAAACGAATTATGCTAAAGTTTTGGTTCACTGAATTATCCATAATTTCATTAAATTCAGATGATAAATAATACTTTACAGGGCGATTTGAATGTGTGTCTTCTTCATTTTCATCCAAACTATCATTTTCAAAATTAAAGCCATTTAAAGAGGCATCAAATTGATTTACAGGTGAGAATAATCGTTTAAAATCTTCATTCTTGATACTTGAAAGGGGAGACAATTTACAAAATTAAAATCATTATCTATATTTGAGTTTAATTCGTTGGCAATACAATTGTGTACATTTGAGTTAAATGTATTGAAAATTTGAAATATTTAACCATACAAAGCTTACAAAAACTGACAAATATGATTTAAGGAAAAAACAGGAAAAACAAACAAAAACAAAACAACAAATTAAAGTTAAACGTCAAAGTAGAAATGATAAATAAGGAGTGGAATGTATCAGCATGGTACACGTTAAACTATAATTTGTCCAAATCCTGTTTGCTGCGGATAGTTCGTTTTACTGTCTTTCCGTTCGTGGCTGTGAGTAGGACGATTATCCGTCCGTCGTAGGACCACGCCTCGTTTACTTTGTGGTGCTTTTTTGCAGCCCACATGAAGTTCTGGTTTGTGGACTTGAGCGCTTCATCGATGGCCATGCCTGTGTCCTTCAGCTTCATATGTGCACGTATAAAAGAAGCCTTTCATGTGTCGAGTATACCTTATGCTACGGTCACATTTGCTCTACGGCGAGCGTACGGCGGCCGTACGCCCCCGAAATCGAGAGAAACGTGCGGCGGCCGCAGAAAATCTGCGGTGGCCGCAGGATCCCCGTACGGCGTAACCGTATATTTTACAGGCCGTAGGGGTCGCCGTAGAATTATAACTAAAAGTTATAACTCTTTTTCATTTCTACGGTCGCCGAAGCAATTATACACGCCGTAGCCTTGGCTACCACTCCTATACTCTATAGGGGTGTAGCTGTAGCGTCAGTCTGGCCGCACGGTTGCCATATGGCCCCCCTGCGGCCGCCTTGCGGTCGCCTTGCGGGCGCCTTTATATTTGTTCAAATAACCTACGGCAACCGCAGGGACGCCCTAAGGCAACCGTGCGTCATCACTTTAAAGGCCGTACGGCAGCCGCAGATGTTCTGTCTCCACAAATTTAAGATACGCCGTGCGGCGGCCGTGGCAAATGTGACTGCTAATGCATGTGACCGTAGAAATTCTACGGCGGCCCTATTTTTGTAATTGGCCGTAGACATTTTTAACCGTACGGCCGCCGTGTCAAATGTGACTGAGCCATAATAGTATATCTAATCAATAGGCCTACTTATTGTCATATTTATGGAGGCAGCAAACAATGAAGTATATCACTTGACACTCGATACTAATTGAATGAGAGTTTATTTAGATCACAAAAACAGAAAACAAGTTTTTGTATTGTTTTTCTGGTGGCAAAAAAACATCTGCATCACTTAAATCTAATTGATTGGGCGATAGTAAACAATATAAGAGGTATGATATCACAGAAAACATAAAAACAAGTTTTTGTTTTGTATTTTTCTGGTGGCAAAAAAATAATTTGTATCTCTAAACTCTAATTAAAGGGGTTCAGTAGCGTTTTTTTGACATGTGCAACAATTTATGAAAGGTTGATACAATGTATACAGAGTGTATCAAAAATGATGTAATCGAAGTTCAAAGGGCAGTAATTTCAAAATGATACACTCTCATAATTTAAATCAGGCATAGATGTAAAGAACAGTTATTCAGCCTTAATTTAACACCTTTCCTGAATCAGCAATGTCACGCATCGCTAAGTTATCTGTGGTTGAAGGCGACAAGTGCAAAACCCACTTTTTGGAAGTATGGACTAATGAATGAAAGTTTGAAAGTAAAATAATGGTGCCGCACTTCAATGAAAACATCAATTTGAACAATTTTTGTTGGGGTTGCGAGTTACTGAATCGTTAAGCTGAATACATTCACTGATATCATGCATGATTAAGTACATTTGAATTGAACATGAATATGCGCTGGCCTGCGCCGCCATCCACCAGAATTCAATTCTGTTGTCAATATCAGTCGTAACAAAATGGACAGCTTGATCAGCAACTTTGAGGAAGGTCAAGTGATTGGGTCATTTTTCTTCAAAGGAATTAACATTAACTGGGAACATGTACCTTCAGATGATACCTCAGTTGGAGGAACACATTAGGCGACAGGTGCGAGGAGTATTTAGACAGATTCAGGACATTGCCCAACCCCACCGCCTTGTCGCTGTCAGAGATGAACTAGGGATCTCTGTTGGGAAATGGTTATTGCGAGAAAAAAATGAGGTGGAATGGCCACCAAGTTCCTCTAATTTAATTATTTTGTTTACTTCTTCCTTTTGGGAAATTTGAAGAACAAGGTGTGTACATCTCCTCGTGACCTGGATGATTTGCAGTGTGGCACCATTTATTTCAGGAAATCATTCATGAGCCAAACTTGCACAAAGTGGGCTTCGCACCTGTCATCTTCAACAACAAAGAACTCAGCATGCGTGACATTGTTGATTCAGTGAAGGTATCAAATTAAAGCTGAAAGGTTACTCTTTCCATCCATATCTCATTTGCGGTGTGAACATATATAATTTTGAAATAATTGACCTTTGAACTTCCGATTACCTTTGTTTTACTACACTCTATATTGTTGTTATGTCCACTGGGCATTGTGTGAACATTTCAAGTTAAATGGACGTTATATGGCCGAGTGATGCGCAAAAGTACAAAGTGATATTCACTTAATCATTGCACTGACTTTGTCCACGCTTACGACTATCCAGTGGATATTTTAACATCTGAACACTTCAATCGTAAATATCTTTTTAACGTAATGGAAATTCGAAAAACCGAAACATGTATCATGCTTATATGTTATTACGAATACAACAAGGTATGAGGGAAGCGCTATGAAATCAATTGGATTTTGAGGATTTGGAAAGGGTTGATAGATCCATTTAATTGGGCGATAGCAAACAATAGAATAGTTTATATTCAGATCACAAAAAAAAGAAAACAAGTTTTTGTTTTGCGGCCTTCTTTCAAGTAAACACGATCAAAACAACACTTCAGCTATTTATTATTCAATGTGTTGTTTGTTGTCATCGTTTTGTTTTGTATTTTTCAATTAAATCTATTTTGTTTGTGGTTCAAAGGCCGCTTTGAAATTTGACGAAAAATATATTTGGCAAGGTATAGAAAAGATAAAACCACGGCAAATTAATATGGAGAGTGGTGACGGCATCTTGCAAACCAGTCAAGAGATGGTTGAACTATCACAAATGTTTAACGGTTTGGCAGTTCGTTCCTATTTTATAGTGCAAACGCAGTCTCACATACGATTAAAGGGATCTAGTAACTTTGTTGACATGTGCAAAAAGTGATGAAGGGTTGATGCAATGTATATTGTTGTTATCTCATATGTCCACAGGGTATTGTGTGAAAATTTCAAGTCAAATGGACATTGCATGGCCAAGTAATGAGCGAAAATGCAAAGTGATATTCACTATTCACTGCACTCACTTTGTACACGGTTTCAAAACTCCGGGGGAGTTTTTCTTATATGAATACTTCGATCGTACATATCTTTGTAACGAAAGGGAAATTTGAAAAACCAAAACCGGTCCCATGATTTTATTGTTAATACGAATACAACAAAGTATGAGGGAACCGCTAGAATTAAAATTGTATTTTGAGGATTTGGACAATGTTACTTAGTCCCTTTAATCGTGTAAGTATTTTCATCTAGCCAAATTCAACAGGACTTTTCTTAGTTGTGGTATTATAAATACATTGTCACATTGTTAGAAGTTTACAAGCAGCTATACCGCTGGACCGTGATTTACTTAGTTTCATACACCATTTTATAAAGCGTCATAAAATCCAATACACACTTGGATTTTGAAGATTGGACAATGTTACTTGATCCCTTTAAGAATTTACAAGCATCTATACCGCCTGACCGTAATTTACTCAGTTTCAAAATGCTGCAGGCCTCCGTATACGCCATTGTATAAAGCGTCATAACAAAACAATAAACACTTGGATTTTGAGGATCGGACAATGTTACTAGATCCCTTTAAGAATTTGCAAGCATCTACACCGCCGGGCCGTGATTTACTTAATTTCAAACGTATGCCATTTTATAAAGCGTCAACAAATCATTTAACATGTTGCATGACTTAAAATGAAAAAAAAAAAAAATAAATAAATAAAAATACGGTATCAATTCTCTTAGTTTCATCACACAAAATACACGTTACACTATTGTAACTTAGCAACGCAATTCCTTAATTTGCATATAATCATTTATGACACAATTTGAATATAATTCTCATCCTCATTATCATACATTATAAAACGTATTTTCCAACTTGTATACTCTCATTCACTCTATGAACTTCGAATGATTATTTACTGCCACCAGAAACACGGAATTGTTTTCATAGGAATGTTCATATTCAGCATATAAAAAAACATGTGCTGTTTGAAGGGATCCATTACATTTGTAATATTCAACCAAAATCGCTTGGAGCATTCATACTTCTCTTGTACATTATTGTTTGGATTATGATAATAGAAAAATTAAATGGGTTTTTATTTTTATCAAATGTCTATCTACTAATGAAGGTATTTAACATTGAATTTGAAAGCGTATATAGACACTTGCGACCGTAGTCAAGAGAATCCGAATTGGGACACTCTATCTTCCATATTGTATAGTATCCGTATTCTGATACGTCACGCGAACGATCGGGATAAAATCAGACATCAGACTACTTTCACCTGGCAAACTTTAAAAAAAATGAAAATCTCACATATATCATTCTAAAGAATCAAACATTGAAATTGGAATATGATTTGGGTAAACAAATAAATACTTTTTGGGAACAAATATAAAGTTAATGGATCACCTGAATTAATATAACAATACAATTAAGAAAGCATTTACAAAACAAAAATGAACAGTTATAAAGCCATAATAGCAAAACCGTTAAAACATTATAATAATAAAATGTGACCTCACACCACAAAAACGACCAAGTTGGGAAAAATTATTGTGCTAATTTTTACATGACAGTTGAAGTCAATACCTTTAAAATGGTATATATTTTGTCATATTTGGATTAAACGAACCCTCTCAAAATGAGCACCCTAGATTTGGAACATGTCGTTTTGTGGTGTAAGGTCACAAAATGCACTTTCAGGCTCGACATGCACACCACTGTCGTAGAGCGTAGTCATGGTAGTCGAAGAAGATTCACCTCATTAAAAATCGGAAGAGGTCTAGTGGGAAATATACCGTATAGGCGTATCGTACAGGGGTTACTGATTGGGGATGGGAGGGAGCACGCCAATTATATGGGTTGGGGGGGGGGGGGGGGCAAGGGGCACACTCCTTTTATATCTAGATTTGTTCCTTTCTGTTAATTTTTGTTTCTGTCAATATTACTTGGGTGCGTGCCCCTATAGCTACGCCACTCTGGAAATGGGGCCCGATTTTACAACCGTGCGTCACCGCATAAAAGTGGGGCTCCAATCATCCATATAACTGTATAGGAAGATGAAAATCAGTAAAACAACGAAACATGTTCGAGCGATATTGATGAAAAAAAAAATATAAATGTTGACCGCTTGAACGTAATGAAGAAACATAATTCTATTAATACAAATAAATTGCTGCCTTTTGTGACGTCATTCATGGGCAGGCTGTTAAATTTGTACAAATCAAATATTTGGTTTCTATTTTTCTCCTATTTAACGAATTAGAATATGGCTATATAATTGTGTGAACTATAACACACTTTTTTAACACACACACACACACACACACACACACACACACACACACACACACACACACACACACACACACACGCACACACACACACACACACATACACACCTGATCTACAATCCGAGGACCACCTTTCACGTGCATATTCTATCAGTAGTCCCGGGTCCAATTATGAACCTGTGGTACACCTTCCTTCATCACCATCACTTATCGTCCATCACCATCATCATCCTCATTTATCATGACCATCCATCACCAATATCAGTGCCGTCCATGATCACGCTCCATGCATGGCCATTTACCGCCACAGATGGCGTTATTCCACCAAGGGCACCGGAAAATTCCAAACTATGAATGCGTCTTTCTCAATAGGGTGCCGTCAAAACACACAAAAAAGAAAACACACATAATTTCCGGCACTTTAGTATTAATAGCTAATAATGAATAGCGCCATCTATAGATCACTTTGCACCCCTAACCCTAGGTAAAAAATGTGGGGACCGGGATTTCGGTCCCGACTCTTAAAATGTCCCAATATTATTGTGTGTTTTCATGCAGTAGTCCCGACTCTGTGGTGTAGGTGTGTACACACACACACACACACACAAACGCTCAATTTTGCTTTGCTCTCGAGGACTCAGTGGTATCATCATAAGAAACCTAAAGCCCATCGAGGACTCACACCGTCCCTCAAAATAAATATAACACCCACAATGCCCACATCACCCACATCACCGGCAAGAGTGATTAGATTGAGGTGCACGTGCGAGCGATGCAGGCATTGCACATCTCAGTCGCAGACCTTATATATTTTGCGGCAGACGATTGGACTTTATCACTTTGCAAATAGGCGCCTTCGCGCGGTAACACCTCATGGATTCTACATAATTATTATGCAACAATAGCGATTAGTACTAGTTTCTGTTTTCGTTGTCAGTGCTGCACGATATGGATGTTGAACTTTTACTCTGAGGAATATGATGAAAGGAACTTTTTTGAAGGATTCTCGCTACACATTTCAATAAGGTGAGATGGAAGCCTTTGTGAATTTAATTGATGTGACTTATCATTTATTGTTTCCTCCTTGACTGTTTTGTATAAAATATTATTGCTGAACCTAAAAGTTTGGGTTTCTTATCTATAATTGGCAGATTCTTTCAATAAATTGTATGTAAGTATTTGATTGTGCTGGTAAACCACGGGTGTGGAAAATGGCTATCTTGCATACTTTACGTGTTTTTTTGTTGTTGTATATCTGCCCCAAAACTGCCCAAGGTATAGCTAGAAATATAAATTCCAAATCATCGTGGAAAAGGCAACCACCTGTCCTGCGTGTTGTTTTGATATTTATTTATAAATCAATTTATTTGTTATTTTTTTGTATTTTTAAATTAATTCATTTATTCATCTTTGTATTACTTAATTAATTGATTTGTTTGATTATTTATTGTTTCTATTACTATCAAGCTTTAGTAAATTTGTCATGTGTTTCATACGTGTGTTTTTGATAAATCTGTCCCAACACTGCCCAAGGTGTGGCAAGAAATGCACTTTCGAAAGTAAGCTTTTTCAAAGGTTCGTGCATGGCGACAGAGCTTCCACAAATTAAAATTGAAATTATATTATCGCGATGAACCGACCGCGTCTAAAGACTTTAGAAGTGCGGAACGAAAAGACGATGGCCAAACTGACAAAATACATCGATTCCCATGAGTTTCGATAAATGGATGTGTTGCATACGTGTGTTTTTGTTATTAAGTCTGCCCCAACACTGCCCAAGGTGTAGCAAAAAATGCAAATTCGATGAAAGTAAGCTTTTTGCAAAATTTCAAACGTTCGTGGAAAAGGTAACCACCTGTTTCGTGTGTTTTGTATCATATGATTCCACCGACCCCGGGGGCTTCACTGACAGACACCTCGCGCCGACACGTGACCAAGAATCGGAGGCAATGCCCCTGGATGCTTTCGAGGGATGGAATTTGTATTATCCCATATTCATGGAACAAGAAACACGATGCTCTTTTTTTTTTTTTACTAACCTTTCAAATACTTAAGCATAGTTGCGAGCTAATACCTTGTTGTATGCTACTGGCAAGATTGGTAAAGCGCGCGCTCTCCAATCCGTTGGATCCCGAGTTCTGAACCAGTGTGTGCCCTTTGAGTTTGCCCTTCAGCAATACATTTAATACCTTATCGCTACTCTCTACATAGATGTGTAAGTGGGGACCCGGAAGGATGGGAACGTTGGTATTAGTAAGTCTGATTTGAAATCCAATGCTGGCCATACCGTATGTCTAAAATTCGTACAAATAACCTTGCATATCTTTGATGCAAAACATATAAAGAGTTGAATCTGGAAGATCTTCTGCTGCAGTTCCATGCCATTTGCTACGGGGTAAATTCACTTTTCTCTAACCTACGTATTTCTTTGGCCCGGTATATTGCTCTAAATGTCCTAATCCTAACTTGCCGGTATAACATCGGGTCATTTGAAGCTGGGGTAAATGTCACGTCACCCCTTTCATGCCTTTCTGATGTAATTATTTGTCAGATCATTGTCCGCTAACGCTTACTCCACAAACTATTGAACCTCTCACCCTCGCATCGCTTACCCCTCAAGCTCTTATAACGTCTCTCATGACTTGTGAAGAAGGAGACATGACTGTTCTTAATGAGCAGCTGAAGTATGCGCACGGTTATGCATTTCCATTTATCATTGTTTTTGTACTTTTTGCGAAAAATCCTGAAGACATTTGTTTTCCTTCGTTTTATTGTTTTCTTTCGATTTTTTTGTTTTCTTTCGATTTTTTTGGTGGTGATCTTTTCTTGTTGTCTTTTCGTTTTCTATTCTTCTTTTTTTCCTTCTCATTACCATTCTTCTTCCCCCTTCTCCTTCTTCTTCGTATTGGTTCTCAAGATTGGCTTATCCACTTGGTGCTTATCCACTAATGTACCACGGGACAATTTGGCAAACCACCAAATTAGATTCCACCTCTTCGCTGCGGTGGCGTTGCCTCCTATCATGCCTATACAAATGATTAGTGTATATAGGATCACCTGGGAATTCCTCCTTCCCCTCCTCCTCTTCCTCCTTCTTCTTCTTCTTCTTCTTCTTCTTCTTCTTCTTCTTCTTCTTCTTCTTCTTCTTCTTCTTCTTCTTCTTCTTCTTCTTCTTCTTCTTCTTCTTCTTCTTCTTCTTCTTCTTCTTCTTCTTCTTCTTCTTCTTCTTCTTCTTCTTCTTCTTCTTCTTCTTCTTCTTCTTCTTCTTCTTCTTCTTCTTCTTCTTCTTCTTCTTCTTCTTCTTCTTCTTCTTCTTCTTCTTCTTCTTCTTCTTCTTCTTCTTCTTCTTCTTCTTCTTCTTCTTCTTCTTCTTTCTCCTGTCTTCATTATTTTGTTGCCTCTTCCCATCCTACGGCTCAGGCGTCTGTCTCCTTTAATAATGAAGTTTCTTATACGAACTCTCAGCAGACTCCATTTTCCCGGTGATTGAATGAGTGATATTAAGGCCATTATTTGCCCGTCAGACTTTTAACCTCGATCTAGGGTAGATCGTAACTTACTGCCCGCGCTAATGGCGGGTTAACCATTATACTGCCGATGATGCAGATATGCACAAGCGGCTACATGATATACATCTTATATATCATCATTTTTTGCACTGATCTGGCATATCTTTGACAAGTGAAGGGTTAAATATACATGGCGCTAGAAGCGAGATTTACACTTTGTCTAATAATGTGTTATGTGTTACGATATTTTTTCATGATTCATGGGGCGACAATGTTTTGCAAGCGCTCTACTTTTTTCAAGGTGCCGCATAAATCTCTTGATATATATAAGAAACTGCCTCGGTTTTTGTTCTTCTCACAGGTACGCCACGCAAAATGCCTCTGCCTTTTCGCACGATATGCGTCAATGTCTCCGGGTGGTATTACGTAATAATTCTGCTTTGGAGTGGAGTGCGAGCAATTGGCAATGATTGCCATGTCTGGCATTCGTTTTTATCATTTTATATTTCAAATCCGGCAATTAATTAATTTAGTGTGATGATTAACACGCGTAGACAATTGTGTGCATGTGTGTGTGTGTGTATTTGTGTGCGTGGGTGCAAGATAGGTCTTTTGTCTTTTACATACACGTGTTTGTGTATGTTTTTTTGTTTGTTTAAGGCATGATATCCTTTTTGTTTTCCCTAATGCACATGCCTGTTTATTTGGGGTATTTATGATTGATGTACGTGTGGTTGATGTCAGCCAGTGTATCACTGTGTATTCATCGTAATGTTTGTGTCTGTTTGCGCGTAGGCCTATGTCTAAGCATGCTGAAGTTAGATAGAAATCATGAAATTGAGAGGGGAAAAAGAAAAAAAGAGAGATATAGAGAGAGAGTGTAAAGAAGCAAACTGAGTAGGAGAAGATGGACATGTGAAGAAAGAAAAGAAGAAACGAGAGAGGGGGATAGAAGGCCAGGGGTACTACTAGAATATACTCTGTTCAGTCCTGTCCACGTGTAGTGGTTAGATCGAGTTTATTTGCACGTGAGCCCCTGGGAGCAGCCGGCGCATCTATGTGTTGTTAATGAATGTTAGTAACGATTTGCAACCTGTGGAAACCCCTCGGCGTACGCACCGTCGATAATAAACGAGTAGATACAGTATTTTATTCACGAATGTCGGTGTCCGAGTGGCAATTTTGTGATTCCAATGAGGCAAATCAATTCTTCTGCCATTATTCATGAGCATTGTCACTCGGGCTCGACGTGCTTATTGGCATATAAGGTGAAACGTGGTATTGGTTTAAAGAAGAGGACAAACATGAAACTGGTTTAGCCTCAACAGTACAGGGCATTGTCCTATCCACTGATTTATATCGATGGTTTACCTTTACCTGAAGCGCGATCGATGTTAATGACGAGGAAGCCTACAGCATGAAACGAGGTACAAACGAAGTACAAACGTGAACACCGGTTTATCCGTATTAAACAGTACAGGGCATTGCCCTATCCATTGATTTATATCGATGGTTAACATATAATACTTGTAGATATAGGTCGATGCTAAAGACGCCTAGAGCCGGAAACCCCTGGGTGAACCCCATGGATTATAAATCACTTGGTATTATATTTCATATCGGTTAGTGAACTGTTCAAACCCCTGTGGAACCATCTAACAAATGCAAATGTAATACCACATGCCTACGGTCGATCGGAGCTGCGCGAGAATTGAAGAGTATGAGAAGTGAATTCTTACATTTTAAATGTCAAGTAAACTTGCAAGAATCCAGCAGACCCATTCTCTTTATTTAGACACGTTTACATGAATGCTATAGGCCCATATTCATAGAAAAGGTCACTAGCTTAGAAGCGCACTAGGCCTTTTATCAGTTCAGTGTGAAAATGTCAGGTTTTATACCATGTAGCTCGCAACAGCTAGAGGACACTCGCTTGAGTGATTATCATTGTTCTTATACGTCAAAACACAAGCATTTAAAGCGTGCTTCCAGTACTCTTTATGCGATATCACAACGAGCCAATGTTGTTGTTACATACCTCGGATTGGTTTTAGTGTTTTTAGGAACAATCCAGCAAACCAAATTCTAGAAATAATCGTGGTTAGAGTCTACTAAAGCACTCAAATGGTTAAACAGTGATTCATTAGAACTTTCATGAGCGTACAGATGATGGAAATGACTTCAATTTATGCGGGCGCTGCTACATCCAAAAATCTATTTCGTTGGGTTTTCTTTGAAGTGCGTACGTGTAGGTTGGGGTAATGCAAATGATCCCTTTGGGTGTATCTCATCATACTAAATCA
>JBAMJV010000209.1:0-51011 GCA_037951105.1 Echinarachnius parma | reverse complement strand
GTTGCAACTTGCAGCAAAATGTACCTTTTACAAACAAACGTGAATAAATAAATAAATTTAAGTTAATAATACTGACCTCTCAAAATTGTTGATGTTCTTTTTTCAAGAAAATTGAAATTACTGAATACTGGTATAATCCTTCATATAAACTTTTGATTGTACTGACACTGACAGTGACACTTTGACTTGTTTTGCCGATTGTGTGCATTTCCCGCAAGTGGTTGTGAATCCGCAAATTACAGCGAGGCCCAACTGATTGGACCATTTACTTTAGAAGATGGGGCGAGGCCCAGGGGATGTCCAAATTCAGATATACATTTCAATGATGTATTTGATGTATTTGCTGTTTTGTTTTGTTAGTCAGTAACTATCGAGTTTAGTTTAATTACTTTTGTACCCTCAGAGGCTCAGGTTCAGCACTTGGATCATAGTTGTATAAGGCGCTAAGTGTAATTAATTATATTTGCGTTTTCTACCTCGATCAGCTGCCAAATAGGACCAGACCACACTGCGGCTTGGCAGCGATACCTCGAGAACTGGCCCGGCTCTTACGTCGACCACCCGAACAAACTTCGCCACCTGCTGAAGAGGGGAACCCCTAGGGAATTCAGACCGGTGCTCTGGAGCAATCTTCTGGGATGTGAGCAGCAGCAGAGGACCTCGTCTTTCAGCTACTCGGTGAGTAGACAGAAAATTCCATTTCGTTTTGGATCGGGTCCTTTAATATTATGACGTCATACTATCCTCGTACTGCGACAGAGAAAACCGGCTAGAAACCAGCCGGACGATATACATGTGTATATGGGCCACTCGGTAACACAGGTCGATAATTTCTCACAACTCAATCTCGTCACACAGCTGTATACTACGAACATCAGTCTTTCTATGAAGTGGTGAGTGAAACAACAAACGAGGAGAAGACTGATTTATCGGTCTACTCAGTGAGTATAGACAGGACTCGACACTTGCACTTGCCCGCTTGCCCGGGGCAAGTAACATTTTATGTCAGGCAAGAAACATTTCACAAATGGTCTAGTTATGTCCTTGGTTTTGTTGCCCTATCAGGCAACTAAATTATTGGTCTACCACGAGAGAATAATGTAATTTGTTATATTAGTCCATGAGCCGAGGCCGAAAAAAATCGATTTGGCTGCACCCCTCGGACGGCCAATTATTTCTGGTATCATTGTAAAGGTACAAATCTCAACTATCCGAAACTGGAATTTTCGACCCCAAGAAGTTGCACGTTACCATGGCAACGCCGTTGTTGTGACACATGGTCAAATACACCCCGCAGAAACGGTGGATTCCACTGAAAAACGAAATGTCGATAAAAAATTAAACATTTTGATATCCAGTCATCATAGGCAACCCTCGAAATTAACTTTTTTTGCTGGTGGCCCGGTCGGGCCAGTAAAATTAGTATTTTTCCAATTTTGGTGGCCCGAAACCAAAATCTACTGGCCCGAAAAAAATAAGGAAAAACAAAAGTAAAATTAAAACAATAACCATATTCATAGTTTCAGGGTACTGGGCAATGTTTAGCCTCATTTGTTACTGTATTCCAATGCTCGAAATTATCTTTTTTTCTGGTGGCCCGAAAATAAAATTTACAAACAAAGAAAAACAATGGTCATGACTACTTGGTCATTAATTGGTAAATTATGGAAGTTATGTGTTAAAATTACCACCATCATTAAAGAAATCCATCACTGAATAAACAAAACAAAACCTAGAATCGAGCAGTTTTATCTAAGAGTCATCAACTGATGAAACTAAGCTCTTTTCCATGTACGATTTTGTTATTTTATGGTCCATAAAATCTCCAACACAAGAAAACACACATGGGACTGAGCATAGCTAAGATAACTTTTCAAATCGGGAAATGAAATCACTTAAATCTTTGTTATTTTACAAGCTAAAATAATTCCAAGTAGTCACAAGTCTCTACCTTGTAAAAATGATTCTTTCTAAAGGTCTTCAAAAATATGAATAATGATCCGAAAGATGAAATTATTCCCCTTTATTGACGGTATCGCGGACGGTATCGCAAAGGCAAGCACACTGCACTTTGCAATATGAATGAATGTGAAAAGTTAGACATGTGTTTTGATAGGTCTTAGTATGCACACATACTCCCTCTGTGGATTGGTTGTTCTATGTTTATATTCTACATGTTGCAAAGGCTTCCAGGGGGTGTGTGGGAAATTAAGAAAACAGCATAAGCATATGCTTTTACTTTTAGTCATTACACACCTCTGGAAGTTGTTTAATTTTACCATGATTTATCATGCAAGAAGTAGATAATTCAAGGGAGAGTGTTCATATGGAAATAGCACATATTTGTAGGCATAAATAAGGATTAATTCAACTAGCGCAAGTGCGCTTGCGACTTTTTATGTCCGTCCTTTTCATTTCTTGCAAATATTTAAATCACAATTAAAGTGTTTTTAAGAGGTGTCAAACTTGAGATTCATATTCCTTGATGTTGTCTTCTTATGGTTTAAACATTTGGTGGCCCGATCGGGCCACCAAACTTTGGCATTTTCATGTTTTTACTGGCCCGACCGCAACTTTTACTGGCCCCGGGCCATCGGGCCTACGCCAATTTCGAGCGTTGTCATAGGCTTATGATCTTTTCAGGGACTAAGGAGTATTGTACCAGCTATCAGATTCTAGAATATCAAGTACGAAACATTATTGCTAAGGTCATTAGAGGTCATTAGGGGTCAACTCCAGGTCAGTGACATGATCCTAACTTCTAATTGCATTAATATTTGTATGTAATTCATAGAAACTCACATTACTCATTACTCTTACGGTGTATATGGCTGAATGTGATTTCCTCGGAAGGCATGAGGTCAAGGAATCTATATACACAATTTAAAGCTAAATTGATAAGCCGTTGCTATGGCAACTAGTATGATGTGAATGCTGCAAAGTGTGTTAAATGCGCAATAAGTGACAGGCGAGAGCCAACATTTTAGATTGTAATGTACCCGGATGGATTTAAGCAACAACATACCTCATTTCAAATGAAATTGTTTTAAAGTTATTGAAAATGGTAACTTAAATTGCCGCAACTTGAATAATCACCATGGAAACCAATGCTGAATAGGCCACGCCCCCTTTACACAAGAAATCAAACTGGAATTTTAAAAATGACTCATTTACAACCATTGTAGATATAACGATGTGTTTTCCTATGATGAAATCATTGTAAATGGAAAGGCAAAATGCTGCCTGGTCGGCAAACATGAATTTGAAGTTGATAGCTATCAAGTTATGTTTCCTAGCAACATACATTTCCCCTAGAAACCAATGCATACTTCTTGATTCTTCATTTTATGTTACATGCCTCTTGGAGAAAGAATATATTCCATTGTGGTGCAATAGCTCGGCAAAATAGTTATGTAAAGCCCTGGTATTTTTCTGAACTAGCCACAATTCTCAAGATAGGTCCAGAAATGTGTGAAGAATAACACACTTTAGGTCCCCTATAATTTGAAGTAAATATCAATCAAGTTATGTTTCCTAGCAACATACATTTCCCCTAGAAACCAATGCATACTTCTTGATTCTTCATTTTATGTTACATGCCTCTTGGAGAAGAATATATTCCATTGTGGTGCAATAGCTCGGCAAAATAGTTATGTAAAGCCCTGATATTTTTCTGAACTAGCCACAATTCTCAAGATAGGTCCAGAAATGTGTGAAGAATAACACACTTTAGGTCCCCTATAATCCAATTTGAGGGTTTGGCAGAATCCAAGATGGCGTCCAAAATGGCCGACATTTTTAATTTTCTTCCACTTGGTCCCTTATAGACAAGTTGGAAAGTTCATTAAAGTGTCTAAATATATGTTTTCAGATACGAACAATCTTTTAAAACGATCGTATGAAGGTTTCAAGTTCAAGGAAACGTCTATTCCAAGATGGCGGCCATTAAACAATACAAAATGGCCGCCGTTGTAAAGTGATTATTCCATAACTTTGCTTCTAGACAGATTAGAAAGTTCAAATAAGTGTCCAAACATATGTGTTTGGTTACAAGGAAATCATTTTGACGTATACCGAGATGTTTTAAGTCAAGTAAGTATCCTAATCTAAGATGACAGCCATTATAGGTTTCAAAATGGCCGCCATAACATCATATTTGGTATAAATTCGCTTCTAGACAAGATATAAAGTTGAAATACGTGTCTTAACATACGTTTTCAGATACAAACAAATCATATACGTATGTATACTCTGATGTACAGCCTGGTAAACAATTATTAGACCAAGCACTTTTTGATCAAATCTTTCGAAGTATTACACTATTTTCTCTATCTTATAATATTTTTAAAAAAATGAGTTAATGACATACCAAAAGGGGTATAGTAAATGGTGTTAGAAATACCTATCACATATGTTCTGCCTTTATTTTGATTAAATATATAATTTGTATACAAATTGTATGGATTGTGTCCATTCCTTACATGTACATTAAATGCATAGGTTTTTATAGACATTAATTTGTTAAATACAAAGTGCAAAATTTGAGGTGCCAAGTGGCATTTAACTCTGTTGGGGAAGCACATAATATTTGGATGCTGAACACCTGTGCTTTAACAGTATACCAGGATAGAGGCCATCTTCACCTGGTTTTACTTCTTTGACATGTTTTATAAGAGCGATTGACTGTCACTCGGCAACTCTAATCACAATTCATAATGAATAAGAATAAGAATCACTACGGAAACCAGCACTAAAAAGACCACACCCCCTTCCACAAGGAAAACAAATGGAATTTGGCAAAAAAGATCTATTTACAAATGGTGCAATCATTGTAGATATAAAAACATGTGTTTTCCTATGATGAAATTACTGAAAATGGAAAAGCAAAATGGTGTCTGGCCGTCAGACATGACTTTGAAGTAAAAACAAAAAAATCAGGTATAGTTTTTCGTTGCAACGTAGATTTTCCCTAGCAACCACTGCGTACTTCTGTATAAACTTGATTTTTCTCAAAACTAAATAAAAAATGCCGACTCATGTTTAAATGTGATGAACTTGATTTTCTATTTAAGTGATCGAAACAAAACAAAAACCTTCCTACCATAATTTATTGAGATGTATGTTTGTTCGTCTACGTATGCCTAACCAAACACCAAATTAAAAAAATTGTGATACGGCCACTTCATATACCATTCAACTGAAATAGCTATAAGACTTGTTTATGTTGGAAAATGTTTTTAGAAATAATTTTGAAAGTTTATAGAAATAGAGAAATCGTAAAACCATTAACCTTGGTTTATGGAAAATACAATCTTAAAATTGTCCATAGCGAATTGGCGTTAATCACACGGTCTTGCATGACTTTGCCTTAGGTTCCCATCATGGGCAGTGGAATTCTGAAGGCAGAACACCAGAAAATCATGCAGTAGCCAGAAGCTCGATTTGTTCCAGGGTTCTACATAGAGGTGCTTGGTTCAGCAATTCGGGCATTACTGGAGCTTCCTTTCATCTCCAGCTTGGCCACATGGACATTGTATGTCAGTGTAAACTCCATCAATATAGACTGAATTGTCAGGGAAAGGTCACAAACTTGAGTTTTAGATGAATTTGCTAGTAACTAATTATATGGGTGTCACTTGGTGAAGTGCTGTTCTTCTGACGTATAAGGTAGCAAATAGTCTACGCGACGTCACGCAAACATAATATGTCAAGTTCAATGTTGTTCAGGTTTGGGTTTAGGTTACCGGTTTGGCAAACAATAGTTTGTTTGCAGACGATGGGGTTGGCATTGAGCTCGGATATGGGCCACATATACAGGCGGGTCACATATACATGCAGGTCTGAATAGGCCCAAGTGGTGTAAAGGCTGCATGTTCAACATACCCCAATTTCTGCCTGATAGGTATGCAAAATGTGGTAGCTTCATTTTGGGTGTGACTGCACATTTAGAGGACCGAGGGGTCAGTTGCAAGACGTCTTTCCATGACCTGTGGGTGCTGATATTCCTATTTTGAATAGGCTGACATGGTGACTAGAGCAGCCCAGGCGTTGGTGACCCACTTGCCCGTGCTGGGCAAGTACCAGACGAAGATGATTGGGGTGCCTTGGTAACCACTTTCCTGTTGTGATGCTCCTTGTGAAGCACCGGGAGTGCAAAGCTGGTGGGCAATTCCTGAAGTTAATCTCGTGGTCTCAATATTGAGTGTCACATCTAGTTTAGATGCAAGGGCACTTAATGGGCTTCAGCACGAAGCTTGGATGTTTTCATAATATGATGTATTATAGATAGGAGCTATGCACAAAGATGGAATATAGATGAACATTTCATGCCACAAGGGCCTACCATGCAGCATACGCAGTTGTTCCTTGATGACATTTGGCATGTAGGTAGTCAAGGTGTTATCTTTAGGTCAACTGCCTGTCTCGATATACCCTGAGATATGTTGGAGGGCAGAGTAGACCCATTGACGTTGACTATGAGATGGACGTTTGCTTCATTGGCGAATTGCAGTCGGCTTGCAGCTGCGCCCAGCGTTTGTGTCCGATGTTTAGGTATGTTGCTATCAGGGCCATGTCCGTTGCCAGACTATCATCTCCTTTTGAGCAAATGTTGCCTTAGCAGAAGATGGCAAGATCAACTGCATAGTAGTATTGATGTGATGAAATCTTGGCTGATGTACTTATTGCAAGGAGCAACGGTTCCTTTGCCATGAGGTGGACCTTCGTCAGTGGTTAGAGAGGGAGAATTCCGGTGATTGGACATACTAGGTGGCGGTCATGGACCATCTGAAGGAACTTCAGGGTAATACCCTGATGTATTACATTCTGGTCTGCATCATCCATTATAGCAACGAGGGTGTAAATAAGCAAGATACGGTGACACTGTTGTAACTCACTGGCAGGTTTTGAGCATTTGGCAGGATCTCATTCATGCTGTCAGCATAGGCCTAGTGAAGACACAGAATTATCCGACTCTCCCAATAAATTGGGTGGATCAGTTAATGTTATTACTCTATAATATGATATGATAAACAGCCTTGTCTTACACTCATGGTATAAGAGGCATAGAAGATGGCAACATCTTGACCTCTCCTCCCACGCTACAAGCCCAACGTATTTGGCAAAATTTGCTGGTACAATATTGATCAGCAAGATCACTTTGTCATAACTGTACCAGAAGCCTAGGAGACTGTCAGCACATGCTGTTTAAGGACGTTCCCCAGTTAAAGTGAAGTCCATGTCAGTTTCTTCAAACTTTCCATACCGTAACTTTGACCCATCCGAAGCCCAAATATGCAAATAAAACCATAGGTTCGTGTGCTTGTTTTTCTTCTACGGGACTCTGAAGAATATGGCAATCTGACGTCCAGTATAGAATGATAGCGTTACAGGATCAAGGCCATGATAGGCAACACAATGTCCAATGGCAAACTTAAATCCCCATAATTCTTTCAAAATCCACGTAATTTTCTCCAAACTTGGGAGAATTGTAGAGAAAGGTATCCAAAACGAGGAAAACAAATTTAAAGTTGGGGGTGTATGCTCTCAATCTTGCTAGCAGCGCCCTCACGCGGCAGAAAACACCAATATCCTAAAAATCCTTCTCAGGGACGTTTTCTGTTAGGGGTGGGATAATGGGCAAGGTTCATAAAACTTATGCTGTACATTCAAAACCCATGTCACTTTTACGAAACTTGCCAAAATTATAGAGAAAGGGTTACTGAATACAGAAAAACTATAAAAATGGGGGGTTCGTGTGCTCGTTTTTGTGCTAGCAGCGCCCCCATGCGGCAGAAAACATCGTAAGACCACAAAATCTGGTCTGGAACCTATTCATTGATGCACTAATGGGGTGGGTTCATAAAACTTATGCTGTACATTCAAAACCCATGTCACTTTTACGAAACTTGCCAAAATTATAGAGAAAGGGTTACTGAATACAGAAAAACTATAAAATGGGGGGTTCGTGTGCTCGTTTTTGTGCTAGCAGCGCCCCCATGCGGCAGAAAACATCGTAAGACCACAAAATCTGGTCTGGAACCTATTCATTGATGCACTAATGGGGTGGGTTCATAAAACTTATGCTGTACATTCAAAACCCATGTCACTTTTACGAAACTTGCCAAAATTATAGGGAAAGGGTTACTGAATACAGAAAAACTATAAAAATGGGGGGTTCGTGTGCTCGTTTTTGTGCTAGCAGCGCCCCCATGCGGCAGAAAACATCGTAAGACCACAAAATCTGGTCGGGAACCTATCCAGGGATGCAATGATGGGGTGGGTTCATAAAACCTATGTTGTACATTCAAAACCCATGTCACTTTCACAAAACTTGCCAAAATTGCCGTGATAGGGTGGGGAAATATTAACAAAGGACGGTCCATGTGTTGGTGTTTTTTTGTGTGTGTGTTTTACTTGCAGCGCCCCCATGTGGTATTTTGTGTGTTAAACTCCACACCGCCGGACAGGTTCTTTCGCCAAACTTGACATAATTGTGGAAAAAGTGATAGGCCTACTGGAGGAAGACCAATCAGGAAAGGGGAGTTGTAACATATTAGTCTGCCCTCCCAATGAAAAAATAATTCTTGATCTATAATAGTGTTGATTGTAGATTGCATTTGTTTGTTGTTGCAGTGGTTGATATGCTGTAAACTGTCGCGATGTACTTTGTGTCCCAAAAAAGAATGAAACATAGAGAAAAAAAAACAGAACCCTGAAACAGGGGTAATTAACCCACTGATAGAGTTTCACAGTGTAAAAACAATTCTTGGACAAATCATGCTTAGTATCAGTGAAAATGTTTAACACGATTCAAAAGTAAGAGAAAAAATATCTGCACAATTTGTGCCAAAATATGTTGCAATTCAATGTACAGTTTTTTCACACGAAACCTTGAAATGCAAATGATCGGGCAATCCTCAAATTGGAAAACATTTCGCTGACTTAACACTGTTATCAAATTGGCAGTATTTGATCCCGAAAATGAAAAGGAAATGTTTCTTGTTGCATTCATAATGAAATACATCACCTTGAAAAAATATTATAACAAAATAGTGAGTGTAATATTGCCAATTTGATGATAGAATAGATCTTTTGCCTCTTGGAAACAAAATATGTTTGGGCCTCTGTTGCCAATGGATTGAACCAAGATAAATGAAGGTGCGTGTGTTTGTCACAACGTATGATCAATATGAACTCAAATGCCATCTCTAGAGTCCTACATTCTTACATTGTTTTGATTAAAATTTGGTCAAGTACCCATTTACAACAATTCTTAGTGAAGACAACACAGTTAACAGTCAAACATGGGTAAATGGAAATGTATTAGGCTTTTGAGATGACATGAAAAACATACTTTCCTTGTCGTTTTGAACTTCCTATCTAAAAGGGAGGTAGGCAAAAAAGAAGGTAGTGGTCAAAAATTCATGCCATTATTGAATGTCATCAAATTATAACAACCTTGTTTATGATTTGAAGCAGAGGTGCGTAAACGTATTCATGGGCAGGTCCAAGCTATTTGACTTGTGACGTACGGGACATTCACAGCTTTTAATTGATTATTACTCGGAGGAAGAAGCTATGATTTAGAATCTTTTTGGTGCTTTGGGAAGCTACTTGCAGTCCCTTCCTAAAATGCAAAAAAAAAAATTAAAATCGCTCATTAATATTTAATTATGCTAATTAATATGCAGCGTGACGTACGGGACCAGAGAAATGTTGACTTTTTTGGAAAATGATGTATCATGAAAATGCTCTGAATCTACATGGCTAATACTAACTGATTTGTAATATATGCATTCAGTAAACATTCAAGTACACACTACCAAAAAATTAATTAATTCACAACTTTTTTTCCCACGATAATTAATGAAAGATAATAGGTATGCGCGTGACGTACGGGACATGTGACGTACGGGACATTTTTTCCTCACTAAAACTATGTCATTTTTCTATTTTAATTTCATTTTATTTTGCAATATATTTGTTCTTATTGTATAAATCTAATATATTCTGATGAAAAAAAAAAATACTTCTATAAAAAGTTACGATACGACTTTTAAAAAAATGTTAATTAATTAAGCTAATTAATTCCTAATTAATAATTAACAAAAACTATTTTTTCTGGCACCAATATGTGTTGGTTACATTCTTCTGATGTAAATTACTTTTAAATTTGCCAAAAAAGAGATTAATATGAGTAAATTAAACAGAATCATCGAAAATGGGGCAACTTACATCAAATCCTATACATGGGACTGTGCAGAAGAATAAGTGATATTTTGTGCCTTTTTAGCACTTTCTTACAGTTTTTGAACCCGTTTGGAAGGTCTTGGTGTACTTAACCAGTGTTCTACTGTCTCTCCTTCATTGACACGCAATTTCCCTACTCAAATTGATTGTCTAGTATTTTAGATAATTAATTCAAGGTAATTTTAAGATATTTCAAATTTCCCCCTCAAGACATATTTTCATGAAAATATAGCTATATCACAAAGTACGTAATGGAACATGAATTTTTTTTTTAGAGATGGCTCCTGGAGGTAAGACCTATCTATTCTGAACTTCTGGGGAGCATCTAAGCATGTATTATTTTGATGATTAGCGGTTAAAACACAAACAAATAATTTTTACCTGCCTTGCCATTGCTTTAACACTGAAAATGTCCCGTACGTCACACTTTTGTCCCGTACGTCACATTTGTTAATTAGCTAATAAAATCAAAACGGAACATGTTTTTTTCATCAAACTTGGCTAGCTGGTCAGGAGTATGATAAATTAGAACTTCACAGAATATGAAAGAAAAAAATTAACTGTTTCATACTGAAATATTAAAAAATGTGCGCATTTTTGTGACGTACGGGACATAGCATTTTGGACACGCCCTAATTAGCATAATCAATTAATTTTGAAACTTAAAAATTTGGTCAACTATTGCTAGTAATTAGTTTTACTAGTTCCCATATATGAAAGTAATGCTCCATTGATTAAATAAATATTAGAAATAAAAATGTAATGTCCCGTACGTCACACTAATATTTGAAATATGCAAATAAGATGACCCCTACTCGTTAAATATGCAGATTATGCAAATTTCCACACTAAAAATCTAAACTTCAGACTATTAGCTTTTAAATGATACCAAACTTGATATGCTAAAATGAAAATGAATTTTCATCATCAAGGGGGACATTAGCTTGGACCTGCCCTCATACGTCACAATTAGATACGCGCAAAGCCATTCATGCGTCATCTGACCAACCTGCGCAGTTTGGATGCGCACAAACATAACTGGGGAACGTCCTTAAGTCCCTCAAATGATGCTAGTAATGCTGAGTGAGCCACGACCAACATCATGAACAACAACATCGTATCAAACAATGAACGAATGTTCCTCGAAGAAACACAGACGGCAGTGATGAACTCCATGTGTGATCAAGAGTAATAATGACCAGTGGATGCATGCAGAAGCAGCGTTTGCTTACTGCAATAAGACAAAAAAGATTGGTGGTTTCTGCTATGGATGCCGTCCTCGGAAACGATCATCGTCTGGGATGACGGCAAATACGTATCATCAGTTCAAAGTTATATCGGATTTGCTGCAGAAGAACAGGGCAACTCCACAATTGAAATGTTGACTGTGTAGTGTGTGCACACTGCTTAGAAGATGGACATGGCAAATGAACTGCACCAGCTAAACGACCATGCCAGATGATCTATTGCCAAATAGAACAATTGTTCTAACAAAATTCAGAAGAGTTTGCGCTCGTCGTTTCCATACTGGGAAGCCTCAAATCACATGCTGCTTCCTCCAAGACATTAGGCAAGGATTTGTTAAAGCTGGACTGGCAAACATTCTGATAAAAGTGGTGCTCTTGGCAGTGTTATACATGGGAAACACCACAGCTGATCCATCAGGATACACAACCTGGTAGCGGAAGCTATAC
This sequence comes from Echinarachnius parma, assembly GCA_037951105.1. Taxonomy (NCBI): domain Eukaryota; kingdom Metazoa; phylum Echinodermata; class Echinoidea; order Clypeasteroida; family Echinarachniidae; genus Echinarachnius; species Echinarachnius parma. The sequence continues at coordinate 39,066 of JBAMJV010000209.1, read as the reverse complement.
AGCGCATGAGATGGAGAGGATTCAAAATCTGGATGCAGACATCTTGAAGATGAGGACGTTGATTATATATCGCTACTGAACATTCTTAGGGAGATGCGCCACCAACCCAACATTGAAACGACTCGATATCACTTACGAGCTGTATGATGACTGCTGGGCCAGTCCTGATGGCCTTATGAAGGTGTCTCTATTCTTCACCAGTTCCTTTGGGGTCGACGTGTGAAAGGAGCCAGACTTTATCTAGCATTTGTCTGGCTATTCCTGCCATACATGATCGCCTTTGACCATTTCAATTAGGAGAGGTATATATCTAACTATATAATGGGCAAATATATCGCAGTAGCCAGTCACTCATCCCAATGCTCAAGGAGGCGATCGATCGTGACCAACTTTAGTAGTGAAGTGACCAGAGTGATTTGTGTGTGTATGTATGACGTTGTATTATACACATTACGACATAAATAATATAAAATCTAAATTGGGGGTAACTTTCAATATTGCAAACTATCATATCATATCAATTATTATATTTGTACCAATGATTTGAAGGTTAATATTGTGCCGATTTAGGCTATATTCATCATCATGAAATCAAGTTCTGTGCCACTTCTTATTAGTACGACTTGCGCGTATGGATAATAATCAAATTGTCGAGTACTGACGTATCGCAACAACAAATATCTTTTTGATTCTCTCCACACAGCTAGACAAAAGCGATTGGATTGTAATAAACTAAGAATATACATTCCCTGGAACTGAAAGCGTTATGTTTAGCCACTAACTTCAAGTTTGTAACTTGTCTTGAAGACTGGAAGTTATACAAAGTTTGATGTTACTGGGGCCATTTTAAACACCATAATGACATGCATTTTGAACCCTCAAATGGCTGCCATATTGGATTAGGATACGTCCTTGACCTGATACATGTAGGTATATACGCAAATGATTTTCTAGTACTTGAAAACGCATGTTTAGACACTTATTTGAACTTTAAATTTTGTCTAGAAACGAATTTATACCAAGTGTGATGTTATGGCGGCCATTTTGAACACCATATGGCGGCCATTTTGAAACCTATAATGGCTGTCATCTTAGATAAGGATACTTCCTTGACTTGAAACATCTTGGTATACGTCAAAATGATTTCCTTGTACCCGAACACATTATGTTTGGACACTTATTTGAACTTTCTAACCTGTCTAGAAGCAAAGTTATGGAATTTTCACTTTACAACGGCGGCCATTTTGTATTGTATAATGGCCGCCATCTTGGATTAGACTTTTCCTTGAACTAGAAACCTTCATACGATCGTTTTAAAAGATTGCTCGTATCTGAAAACATATATTTAGACACTTTAATAAACTTTCCAACTTGTCTTTATGGGAACAAGTGGAAGAAAATTTTAAAAATCGGCCATTTTGGACGCCATCTTGGATTCTGCCAAACCCTCAAAATGGAGCAAAGGGATCTAAAGTGTGTTATTCGACATACATTTCTGGACCTATCTAGAAAATTATGGCTTGTTCAGACTATTTTGCCAAGCTATTGCATCACACATTTCACACTGGAATATATTCTTTCTCCGAGAGGCATGTAACATAAAATGAAGAATCAAGCTTGTACAGAAGTATGCATTGGTTGCTAGGGAACATTTATGTTGCTAGGAAACATTACTTGATAGCTATCAACTTCAAATTCATGTTTGCCGACCAGGCAGCATTTTGCCTTTCCATTTACAATGATTTCATCATAGGAAAACACATCGTTATATCTACAATGGTTGTAAATGAGTCATTTTTAAAATTCCAGTTTGATTTCTTGTGTAATGGGGGCGTGGCCTATTCAGCATTGGTTTCCATGGTGATTATTCAAGTTGCGGCAATTTAAGTTACCATTTTCAATAACTTTAAAACAATTTCATTTGAAATGAGGTATGTTGTTGCTTAAATCCATCCGGGTACATTACAATCTAAAATGTTGGCTCTCGCCTGTCACTTATTGCGCATTTAACACACTTTGCAGCATTCACATCATACTACTGTAGTTGCCATAGCAACGGCTTATCAATTTAGCTTTAAATTGTGTATATAGATTCCTTGACCTCAATCACCTCATGCCTTCCGAGGAAATCACATTCAGCCATATACACCGTAAGAGTAATGAGTAATGTGAGTTTCTATGAATTACATACAAATATTAATGCAATTAGAAGTTAGGATCATGTCACTGACCTGGAGTTGACCCCTAATGACCTCTAATGACCTTAGCAATAATGTTTCGTACTTGATATTCTAGAATCTGATAGCTGGTACAATACTCCTTAGTCCCTGAAAAGATCATAAGCCTATGATGACTGGATATCAAAATGTTTAATTTTTTATCGACATTTCGTTTTTCAGTGGAATCCACCGTTTCTGCGGGGTGTATTTGACCATGTGTCACAACAACGGCGTTGTCATGGTAACGTGCAACTTTTTGGGGTCGAAAATTCCAGTATGGGATAGTTGAGATTTGTACCTTTACAATGATACCAGAAATAATTGGCCGTCCGAGGGGTGCAGCCAACTCCATTTTTAAGCCACTTTTCAGGTTTTGGCTCATGGACTACAGTATATGTAGAATGTAGATATCATCAATTATTAAGCTGACAAGGATATTTTCTGCTTGGGCAAGTAAAAATTGAAAATGTATGATTTTACTTGCCCCAATGGGCCAGTATCTAAGAAAAAAAGTTTGTGTGGAGTCTTGGAGTATAGAATATGTGTATATCTGTGGGCAGAGGAAATGTGCTGTTCATTAGATCTACATGTAATCTTTTCTTGACACCAACCAACATGATATTATGAACGCAGTTTACTTGAGGTGGAACAGCTTGGGTCTTTGTAGGGGTGCACGAATAAGATCCTCTTACTATTTTTCCTTTTCTTTTGACACCATTTCTAGGAGTGCCTACGAGCACTTCGGTCACAGATGGTTGAGTTGGGTATCAGCGAATACTGTCTTCGCACAAATCAACAAGACGTGTGGGACACAGACGAGGATGGGACGGCCCGGGGCATTGTGGGACGGCACGAACCGACGAAGATGAAGCACCTCGTACCGCTGCAGATCCTGCGACAGATTGTAGTTGACTTGGGTAAGAGTGATGATTTAGCAACCTGCAGTAAGAAGCCAAGAAAACCAGTTATGCTTTATTTACAATATGCATTCATCTCAAGGGGGAACAAATCCATCATGTGCAGCCCACCAGCTCTCTATTTTTCTGTTTTTTTTTTCTTTCTTCAAAATCATCCCACCAGGGGAAAAAACTAAAGGTTGGGATGATATTCAAAACTTTCAGAGGATTCATTAAGGTATTTTTCATGCGCATTTTGCAGAACCTGATGTAGCCTTTTGAATATAAAGACTGTCTCAATATTTGGAGGAGAAAAATGCATTTTCAAAAAGTATATTATAAAAATGTGAGGTCAATATCTTACAATTTGAACTAGACGTTGTTGTTACGTTTATTTTCATGGTGTACATTCTCCATGCTCCATCTTAACCCTAAAAAGACTGGGGGGGGCTGATTTAGCCCCCCCCCTCCTCCAATTTTGCGATTACTTCGCAACGCTTAAATATTTTACGGTGCCACTTCACGACTTTTTTCCTTAGAGTCTTTCGCAACTTTTGATACCAAATTTGCGACAACCGGGTGTACCGTTCTAAAGTTACGTGACCTTTTGTAAGTGAGCGTCGGCCTGAAAATCGCTAAATTTTGTGATTTGTGTACAAATCCTATGGAAATTGATTTTTTCCTATAAAAGACAAAATCTTCATTATTTTTCATTCTAATCACAGCAATCATTTAATTTTGGGCTAAAAATGGTTGAATAATGGTCAATAATTATTTCCATTGAAAAAACAATAAAAAACATAATTGAAAAAACAAAGAAATACATAAGAAATGCAATTTTTGCATAATTAATTAGCTCTAATTAGCATATTATAATTAGAACAAAAGATTTAACTATGCAATATTGTATGGCTCATGGACATCTATCACCATGCCAAATTTGGAGTTGATTGGAGTTTCGATTGCAGAGAAAACTACGAAAATTTAAAAAAAATACAATTTTCGCATAATTAATTAGCTCTAATTAGCATATTCGAATAAAAAAATTTTTTTTAACTACGCAATATTGTAGACCTTATGCAGGGCTCCACACTCACCTTTTTAGTCAGTGGCCCGGTCGGGCCAGTGAAATCAATTATTCTCCTATTCTGGTGGCCCCAAAGAAAATTTACTGGCCCCAAAATTGTATTTCATATAGTTATAAGCTTTTTACTATTCAAAATATCACTCTTTCCTTATCAAACCTGTGATTACAGATGAAGCATGACATAAAAGAAAACAAGATTTTTTCATTTTGTCAATGTCGGGTTGAAAATCTGCTTGCCCGATCGGGCCACCAAAATATGACTTTTAAACATTTTGCTGGCCCCAAGTGTAATTTCACTGGCCCCGGGCCAGCGGGCCAGTGCGAGTGTCGAGCCTTGCCTTATGGACATCTATCACGATGCCAAATTTGGAGTCGATCGGAGTTTCGGTTGCCGAGATCTTAGGGGGGGGGCCCTTTTAGCCCCCCCCCCCCCCCAGTTTTTTTAAGGTTAAAAATAGCCCAGTCTTTTTAGGGTTAAAGGGGAAAAAAAGAAAACATAAAATCATAATAATTGCCATTCATAGAGCACAGACATGTCTGTCACGATGTGATCGAGTCCAGAGGTATGCTCTTAGAATAGCATTGCATACATTCAACCCTTACATGTGTGTATAATTTTCCTGGCATACCGTACATACCGTACAGCCTTTGAAAGACTTCTTTGATATAAACTGTCATAGTACTACTACTTCCTTTCAGCTTAACATTGTTCTTGATTATATTATTTCTAGAGCGTACATTTCCCACCCACCGTCTGTTCATGGGTTCGAGGCCAGAAGCCAAGGAGGGTCGGGCGGCCCTTTTCAGACTGCTCAGTGTCTACGCCCTCTACAACCCGGCCGTGGGATACTGCCAAGGTATGCACAGTGATGATGACATTTGTGGTAGTGGTGGTGGTGAGGATGATGACGATGACACAATGATGATAATGATGACGATGATGATGATGACATTTGTGGTGGTGGTAGTGGTGGTGATGATGATGATGATGAGGAGGATGATGATGATGGTGATGGTGAAGATGACAGTGAAGATGATGATGATGGTGATGGTGGTGGTGGTAGTGATGATAATTATTGAGTTTTTGATGATGGTGATGGTGATGGTGATGATGATGCTGATAATAGTTCATGGGTTCGAGGCCAGAAGCCAAGGAGGGGCGGGCAGCCCTCTTCAGACTGCTCAGTATCTATGCCCTCTACAACCCTGCCGTGGGATACTGCCAAGGTATGCACAGTGATGATGACATTTGTGGTAGTGGTGGTGGTGAGGATGATGACGATGACACAATGATGATAATGATGACGATGATGATGATGCGTTAATGATGATGATGATGGTGGTGGTGGTGGGGTGATGCCTACAACAATGCCAATGTAGAGGTTGACAAGGATATTGGTTTATGTGTGGTGGTGATGATATTGATAATTCAAGTGTACTCAAATACCAAATCGTAAATTGATAAGATCAATCAATTATTGATAAATTCTCAATGTATCTCTATGTTAGTCATATCTCTATGTTAGTCAATAAGTCAATTTATCAGCATTTGTGTTAGACCCTAGGATGTTTTATAATGAATGAATGAATCAATCAATCAATCTATCATTCAATCAATCAATCAATCATTTAATCAATCGATCAATCAATCAATCAATCAATCAATCAGTCAGTCATTCAGTTGATGTTATGTTTTACCACCAGGGATGTCTTACCTGGTCGGCATGCTACTGATGGTGATGGATAAGGAGGAAGATGCATTCTGGGCAATGGTGGCGCTCTTTGAGAAGCCAAAATTTCTTGCCGGCTACTTCGACAATAATCTCAAGAGGTAACTTTCTTCTTCTTCTTCACCTTCTTCTACTGATTAATCTTGCCTCGTTCAAACCTGAAGTTTCTTGCAGCTATACATTGAAACTTTGAAAAATGATATTACTGTTACTAATGCTGTAACCGATCATCGGATCGGCATGCCGATCCCGATCCGATCATGGTTGATCGGATCGTTTTTGCCGATTTCCGATCATGCAGAAAAAATCGGAAGATCGGGAAAAAAAAAAAAACAAACAAACAAAATCGTTTTTTTAAATATTTTCTTTGGAAAATGATCCCAAAAAACATATTTCGGGAAAATAAATGAATACCAAACCAACATATATCCATATGAATAAGCCCGACTTTCATCGATCGATTTTTGCCGAGCCGATCAAACGATCCGATCATCAAGGTCAGTTACAGCACTAACTGTTACCCAAGCCTCCACACTAACATTTTTCTCTACTTGCCCATTCAGGCAAGTAAAATCATAAATGTTCAAATTTTACTTGCCCAAACACAAAATTGACTTGCCCGCTTACTTCTATGAGATTCACATCTAAGGAATTACATTCTACACTGTCTCGCAGTTGGAGAGAAATTTAAGTTGCCCAATCGGGCAACCAAACTAATCCATTTATGAAATTTTACTTGCCCCGGGCAAGTGCTAGTGCTAGTGAAACCCATTCAAGATTGGGATTGATTTTTGGTATGACATGGATTCTCCAACAGAACACAGACCAAGTATTTTCGGGACCAGTCCCGAATGCGTTAAGGCAATCATGAGCAGCTAACGTTTAGCTTCCGTCATTCCATTTCACTAGTTTGTACGGCACTTGTAAAATAATGCATTCTATGAAATTTTGACAAATAAAATATAATGTACAGTCAATGTGTATGTAGGTGCAAGTTTCAAGTTTATTCTATTTTATCTAAAGTTGTTTTGACAAGTTTACAATGATCAAAAGACACAATAGTTTATGACCAGTATAAACTAAATTATAAAGAAATATAAGTTGACCAATAATAAAGAAAGAAAGAAAGAAAGATGAGGTGACCTTTTTATGCCTCCGCCAACGAAGTGGCCGGAGGCATTATGTTTTCGGGTTGTCCGTCCGTCCGTCTGTACGTACGTCCCATTTTCGTTCTCGCGATATCTCAAGAACCGGTTGACGGATCAATTTCAAACTTGATGTGAGTTCTATTGGGGTGATCTGATTAGATTTTGGGGGTCATGAGGACAAAGGTCAAGGTCACAGGACTCAATATATGCAAAAATGCCTCGTTCTCGCGATATCTCAAGAACCGGTTGACGGATCAATTTCAAACTTGGTATGAGTGTACATATAGATTTGGGGTTCATGAGGTCAAAGGTCAAGGTCACAGGACTAATATATGTGCAAAAATGCCTCGTTCTCGCGATATCTCAAGAACCGGTTGACGGATCAATTTCAAACTTGGTATGAGTGTACATGTCGGGGTGGCAATGATCTGATTAGATTTGGGGGGTCATGAGGTCAAAGGTCAAGGTCACAGGACTCTATATATATATATATATGCGAAAATGGCCTGAATGGCAAAATTTCAAGAACTGAATGTCATATTTCAATCAAACTTGGTACCTGAATGTATCATAAAGAGTCAATGTAGCCATAACATTTTGGGGTCATGAGGTTGAGTTCAAAGTCACAGGACTCATTATACATGCAAAAAAGCTTGTAATGGCAAAATCTCAAGAACCAAATGCAGATCTTTTCCCTAATTGTATTATTTTGATGTATGTTGTATTTGTATGATGTATTTTGTTTATTTTAATATAGTATGTAAAGCGCATAGAGAGTCATAGTGACTATTATTGGCTATATGAATATATATTATTATTATTATTTGTTTAATTTTTTAATTTCATTTTGTTCTCAGAATCCAAAGCCATGCTTCTATGTTCCACCGATTGATGAGTCAACGGATGCCTCGTGTTGCCAGTCATTTTGTGAGTATTCTGTCCTAACTAATTGGGGCTGGGAACTTACTGTGCCATGTATAAATTTCAATAAAACAAAGCAACCATTAAAATAGATTATTGAGCATTTATTATTTCTGGAATTGATTTCATTATTGTTTTTGTTTGATAACATTTCATGTGAAAATACATAACATTTGGCTTATAAAGTGAGTTTGATTTGCTTCAAAACTCTTTGTTACTATTAATTCATTCTTACTGAGATTATTCATTTTCACCATATTGTCATAATATTATAATACAAATAATACAAACATTGAGAACAAAATATTAATATCAAATAAGGAGGTTTAATTAAAAAAAGAATGTAACTCTTTACAATTTTGATTTGATTTTTAAACATCTTGAGAAAAACATTTACTATTAACCCGTTCAGGACTGGTCTTGAAAGTTCTTGGGCAGGAGAGAATGCATGGAGAATGCATGTTATACCAAAATCAGACTGTCCTGAACGGGTTAATATGATGTACTAAGTTAATAAGATGTACCAGTCCTGAACGGAAAGATGTACTTGGTTTTTTCAAGTTCCTTTATACTAACTTACCATGGTATTATACCATTTTTGTCTTCTTATAGGATATGCTAGGAGTGGAGCCACTGATGTACATAACACCCTGGTTCATGTGTCTCTACACATCAATACCATGCTGGGATACTGTGCTGGCTATATGGGATCTTATCATACTAGATGGTAAGTCTGTTATAATTCCGCATTTTCTATAATTATCTAATATAGATTACTTTCATTAAGGAAAACAAATATCATTATACTATGCACCCTGGTTCATGTGCTTCTATACATCAATACCTTGCTGGGACACTGTGCTGGCTATATGGGATCTTATCATACTAGATGGTATGTAACAACCCATGTGATGGTGGTGATGATGATGATGCATGATGATGATGATGATGATGATGATGATGATGATGATGATGATGATGATGATGATGATGATGATGATGATGATGATGATGATGATGATGATGATGATGATGATGATGATGATGATGATGATGATGATGATGATGATGATGATGATGATGATGATGATGATGATGATGATGATGATGATGATGATGATGATGATGATGATGATGATGATGATGATGATGATGATGATGATGTTGATGATGATGATGATGATGATGATGATGCTGATGATAGTGATGATGAATAGGATGATGATCATGATGCTGATGATGGTGATGATGAATAAGATGATGATGATGATGATGATGATGATGATGATGATGATAAATAAGATGATGATGATGATGAAGACCATGATGATCATGATGGTGATGATGAATAAGATGATGATGATGATGATAATGATGATTGTGACAATGATGATGTACTCATTCATGTATTTGTTAATTCCCCTTTTACTGTCTTTTGAACATGCAGGCAGGTGTGAGGGACCATATTCCGTGTAGGACTGTCATTGATCGAGAGACACCAAGATACGATTCTATCCAATACGGACCTCACCAAGATCCTACCACCATTGCTCCAACCCAAAAGCAGAAAGGTATTAAACACTTCTGTAATCCATTTACCAGGGTTTCACACTAGTTAGCACTTGCCCGGTGCAAGTAAATATTAGTGTTGGGCAAGTGATATGTCATAAATTAACTAAACTACAAAAGAAAAATGTAACCCGAAAGCAGAAAGGGTAAACACTTCTGTAATCCATTTACCAGGGTTTCACACTAGCACTTGCCTGGGGCAAGTAAAATATTAGTGTTGGGCAAGTAAAATGTCATAAATTGTCTTAACTACAAGAGAATAATGTAATAAAAATGTGCAAGTCTCATCTAGAAGGGATAGGGCAAGTACATTTTGTATTGGGGCAAGTAAAAATGTAAAAATAAACAATTTTACTTGCCCGAAGGGGCCAGTCCAGAAAAAAAAAACAGTTAGTGCGGAGGCTTGCATTAACTTTGTCATATTCAACCAAAATCAATGGAGCTTTCACATTCCTCTATTACTTTGTTGTTTGGGTTTGTTTTCTGGTTATCTGTATGCCAAATGATTTGAATGTTTCCAGCCTGTACAAAATTTCCAGTTTCTAGTTTATGTTCAGTGAGAATGTTTATCAGAGATGCCATTTTCAGACATGAAGCCTAATTTCAGGCCCAGGTGATCTGGAAACTCTGGCTCATTTGTACACTTTACACACAAAATTGGGCATCAAGACTGAAGGAATTTATGCACAGTGTTTAATCTCGGACATGGAAACCTTAAGGGTGGAATTCTGATCAAAAGGTTAAATTTAGCACAGTGCTAAAACGCATCGTTCTCGCGTCGTTTTACGTCAGAAGCAGGTTAAATTTAACCCACTGTTTTATGGAAAGCCGGGGTAGTTACTCCTTTGCCACCATTTGTCTCCGTTGGCACTTATCTTATTTTTTTTTCTTCATTTAATTAGCGCTTTCTACACTCGGCTTTGACAGCGGGAAGTTTGGAGGTTTATATGAAAAGTCAAATAAATCTGGCAAAATCAATGATTATTGTCAAGTTTCTACACACTTTTTTCATACTTTCTTCCTGCCAGTTTAGCGTAAAAATAAGCATCAGGCGCAATGGTCTATTCATAGGTTTTGTGTTTACGTTTATGAAGGATGAGTGCGCATATCTAGTACAAGCCCGCATTTAGAAATAAGTGCGCATTGTTTGCAGTGTGGCACTCCATAAAAATTTAACCCGTGCTAAATTTAACCTTATTGATTGAGAATTCCACCCTAAAAGGTTACATAATCTGTAAACTTGTTTATGTCCAGAGTCAATCACGACGTACTGATGCCACTCATTTGGAAGACGACCGTGGAGAAGTGGGAGATCGAGACTCTACATGCCGTCATTGAGGAGGATAAGGACACAGATTATGCAGGTCAGTGAATTGGCAACACAATGCTAGTCTGTAAATTAGCAAAATATGTTTGCTGGCCAATATATCTCATCAGATGCAAGTTCAATAATAATACAAATAATACTAATTGCCATCACTACAAAGACAGGGATGAAATCATGTAGGTTAGTAAATTGGCAATGTTGGAAAACACAAGTCATCAAATTGGAAATGCTAGAATCAATGCAAGTCGTAAAATTGGCATTAATGATTTTTTGCCACTAGGCCGGAAGTCCGAGATTTACTGTAGTGTACAGGCAGTCATAGGTGAAGACAGGTATTCGGATCACATAGGTCAGTAAATGGGCAACTTCAGATATTGGTTATTGTCACTGAATACCATAGAAAGTAAAGGATATTAAACAATGTATTTTTTTTAATAGCACTGGCCCAGGGGCCAGCGAAATTGCACTTTGGGCCAAGCAAAAATTATAAAAGTGATATTTTTGGTGGCCCAATCGGGCAAGCAGATTATCAACCCGACATTGACAAAATGAGCAAAATCTTGTTTTTTCATGTTGTGGTTCAGTCACCTACATGTATAATCACAGTTTTGATCAGGAAAGAGTGATATTATGAATAGTAATGAATTTTACTCATTTTACTTTTTTTCGGGCCACCAGAAAAGGGGAAGAAATGATTTCACTGGCCCGACTGGGCCACTGACAAAAAAGGTAAGTGTAGTTTTACCAAATTTATTTAAAGCCAAGCTGAGGCAAAGTAAATTATGTTAACCTTTTTTTTTTTTTTTTTTTTTTTTTTTTTTTCCCTCCACAGGGCATTTATTGGTATAAGTAAAACAAATTAAACATAGCATGACATTTACAAGCATATCATAACAATAACAATAAATGAACCATAAATGAACCGTCGTATAATTTCTTTGTATAAATATAACTAATTAAACAATATCAGAAAACATACTTATCAAAGAAAACCATTTTTTATCAAAGTATTTACCATGACCTTTCAAACTAAATATATATTTTTCATTTTATAATATGAAATTGAAGCTGATTTAAACTGAGAAAATACAGGTATTTTATTCACTAGTTTACTTCGAAATATTATTTGCTTACTAACGAACAATAAACAGTTTATTGCTCTATTATTTAAACCTCTTAATCCAAACAATATATTTTCATTTGTAAAATGTATGTTACAACCAGCACTTATGTTAATCCATCTTTCTAGTTTTGCCCATATAATTTTAACAAATTGACAATCACAAAATAAATGAGTAATTGTTTCAGTATGAGCATTACAAAAGGAACATAATTCAGTTTCAACCATGTTCAATTTAAACAATATGTCGTTTGTAAACAAAATTCTATGTAATATTGTAAATTGAAACCAACGTAAATTAACATCAATAGAACAATTAAATGCAAGAGCACAATACTTCTGCCATATGGATTCATCAATATTAAAAAACCTTTTCCATTTTGTATAGCTTTTACATACTTCCCTTTTTTGTTGTAATAATAAAGCATATATATGCGAGCATCCTTTTCGAAATTGACAAATAAGGGAAATTAAATCTAATCTTAAAGGCTGTTCCATTTTCACAAAAATACCACAACGGTTATTGAAACCAGATTTAATAGCTTCACATAGGCCAAAGTATTGCAAAAAATTAACTGTAATTTGATATTTCAATTTAAATTCATTGAGTGACAAAAAAGTTCCATCTTCATCTAACAAACCGTTAATACATATTATACCCTTTTCGTACCAAGACCTATAAAATACACACACGTTATTCACCTGAATATGACTATTAAACCATAGAGGCTGACAAGATATATCGCGAAAACTTTTAGACTGTAAAATACTATAAGCCAAAAAAACATTTTTCCAAAACGGGTTAGTTGCACCTATTGACAATCTTAAAAAGTGAACATCACCAAAAGTAGGGTTCAATTGACAATTTTTGGGCATAAATGTATGCATTAAATTATCAATAAAAGAATCTATATTACCAAAAAAGTATCTTCTCATCCATGATATTTTCAATGAATGAACATGTGAGTATATATCTATCATTTTGGCTCCTCCCAAATGATAGGGTTGTATCATTTGTTTCCTACTTATTTTGTCAGGTTTATGATTCCAAATAAATTCAAAAAATGACTTTTGTAATAATTTCATAATTTCATCAGAGGGGTTCGGTAATGATAAAAATAAATAATTTAACTTTGATACTAATAAGGATTTTACAACTATTATTCTACCAAACACTGTTAACGATCTTTTCAACCAGAGAGTCATTTGAGAGTTAATATGTAAAATTTGTGTATAAAAATTATGATCAACCATATCGTGCAAGTCACCCGAGAAATCGATGCCTAAATATTTAAAATAACCATCAAAAACCCAATCTAAATTTTCTTCCGTACACAAAGAATTATGTTAACCTGGTCAGAACTAGGTCCCCACAATACTCTAGTTGTGGAGAAGGAATTTTATGGCAAAATCAAATTGTTAAGAAAAGGTTAATATTCATTACACAAGGAAAGGAAATAAAATAATAACGTTGCTAAGTACATGTATATGATTTGTGTATATTTCTTCTAGGCATGAAAAGACGCCACCATGGGAACAAGACGTTTGGTGAAATTGCACAAGAAAACAAACGGATCAAACTGGAGGAAAAAGCTAAACCTGGTAAGGAAGTTATCCATTTGACATGTAGCATGTCTTTGTCAGTTTTACACCCTTTATGCGTAGTTTGAATACGTTAATTATCCCCTAACCCCTAAATTTACGTTCTTGAGCTGTGTAAAGTTGACCAACTTCGAGAATCCATATTTGATTGATTTTTTGGTACTAGCTGCATCGGAATCCTGCAGCAATTTGGCTAATTCCTCGTCTGACAAAAGATGGAAATTCAGATCGTGCTGTAATTCACCATCTTGAAGGCCGCACGCAGATTGATGTAAACATGATATCGGTTTAGATTCCCAATAGATCGCGTCAATATCAAATCTATCGCCTGCTTGCCAGTAAAAAAAAACTACACAGCAATTGACCGATCAGAAAGCAGGGATCCTCCTACCCATTTTATAATATGTAACACTATGCAAGCCTCTGCACTAACTTTATACTGAACTGGCCCATCGGGCAAGTAATATCGTACATTTTGAAATGTTACAATGCACTTGCCCCAATATAAAATGTACTTGCCCTCTTACTTCTAGATGAGATGTACAATAATAAATTCCAATGTTCTCTTGTAGTGGACAGGTATTTAGTTGCCCGATTGAGCAAGCAAACAAGACAATTTTATGAAATTATACTTGCCCGACACCATCTTTAACTTGGCCTGGGCAAGCGGGAAAGTGCTAGTTTCGATATGAGAATGGCTCACATGTTTACCTCTTCTAGTATTTAAGTAGTAATTCCTCTCCCCATTCTGGCCTATCAACAGAACCAACAAGCCGTGGATTCTTCCAGCGCGTGATCAACGTCTTCACCCCACGCAACCAACGACTTGGGCAGCAGGGTGTGAACTTCAGCAGCACCGACACTGGCAGCTCAGGGATTCAAATCCCACCTCGCACCCACGAAAGCAGACCGGAGCACGTTGGAAGACATCGGGGACCAGGAGCTGCCATGCAGGTTCGATCAAGATCAAGGTCTAGGTCCAGACAGATGTCCCTAGGACTAGGAGCTTCTAGAATGGACGATGTCAACAATGAGCCTACTAAGAAGGACCTGACGAGTAGGTGTAGGTCCAGAGACAATGGGATTGGCCAGCAGGGATCTTTGCAGCATATGCAGTCACCCGGTACTAGAAGTGGTCTTCGCAGCTCGACATGGAACAGGTCCGAGGTGGGACCAAACTCGAAATGGGGCAGCGCTGTTGCCGGTCCAAACTCACCATGCAGGAGCAGTGGTTTTGTTGTGTCCGATTCAGCAAGGAATCATAGAGGCAAAGAACAGCAACGGCAGACTCCAGCGACCCCCAAGTCCAGCGGCAAGAGCAAGTTGTTTGGACGACTCCACTCGCAGATCTTCGGGACCGAAGAGACGACCACCAACTCAAAGATTTCTCACCCTCTTGAAGACCTGTCAGAAAATTCCACACCATCCACAGAGTGCAATCTTCCAACCAGGAAGCCGAAAGCAAAGCCGTCGCCAAAACCAGTGGCAAGTCTGAAGAGGACAACAAGCAGAAACTGGCTGTCCCCTTACTGCAAGCAGTACATGGTCAATTCCGCTGCAACATCGGCAAAAGTAGGCAACTCCATTTCCTCACTTGCAACGACTAAGCAAGAGATGAGGCATCCCAATAGTAATGTGAAAGAGCCATCCATTTCTGGTAGAAAACACGCCCGTAGCAGTCCTCCCCCATTTGACCTTCACCAAGGTGTCACCTCAAGGTCACCAACCCTTAGGGACATGTCTCCAGACATAAGGCACACTGACAGCCCCTGCTTCATCCCTCTCGGCAAGGAGAACAACCCGGGATCTCCTCTCTCGCCCGAGGTGTTCCTGCCGCTCGGAGGTGGGAAGAGGCGTCTAGCGCCCTCTGTCGAGAGCCTGGACTCCACCCCTGATGGCATCCTGTCCGTCTTCAGGAGTCTGAGCACTGATGATACTACAGGAAGGTAAGGATCTTTATTAAATTGTCATTGTCCTTTTTTTCTCAATTGCAGAGAACAGCAATGACCCATTCAAAACCCTGTCAAAACCAATAGATGCAAGCAATACATATTACAGAATTCTTTGGTTTGAAATGTTCATATTTACTGTCTTTCCGTTTTTACCTTTTTCTTGTTTAAATTAATGGGTAATGACAAGATAATTGGGGGCTTGGAACAATTTAGCCCCAGTGATGCCAAAAAGTGCCCCTGCAATATGACATATGTATGTATGTAGTTCTAAATGATTTCCAGATTGTTAATCAGCCCCACAATAAATAAATGTAATATTTCCCTGCTGACAGGACTCCACTGCAGAGCATTCAGTTGCCATTAAACAACAACAACAACGATGACCCGTTCAAGACCCCCTCCCATGCGATGCATCTGAGACGCAAGCAGTACACTCCGGGCATGTATTCGGGGAGGACTCCTAAAAGCGAAGGGCGCCATCTCGAGTCGAAACACAACCCAATGAACATGCCCTCCACCAGGAAGCTTGTATGCAGGTGAGAGATATTTATTTATTTGTTATCGGCCCTACCGGGCATGTATTCGGAGAGGACTCCTAAAAGCGAAGGGCGCCATCTCGAGTCGAAACACAACATATGGGGCCATCTACAAAGTATGTACACAATTTATTGTCTGAAATTGACCCCCTCTGCCCCCTTTACGCACTTTTTATGCATGTGGTTGAATATAGCATACGCATCAGCTTGAACCCCCCCCCCCCCCCCCCTCTTGTGCGTACATACTTTGTAGATGGCCCCTATGCAGGTGAGAGATTTTTTTTTTTTTTATCGGCCCTATTGGGCATGTATTCGGGGAGGACTCTTAAAAGCGAAGGGCGCCATCTCGAGTCGAAACACAACCCAATGAACATGCCCTCCACTAGGAAGCTAGTATGCAGGTGAGAGATATTTGTTATCGGCCCACAAGTATAAATGTGAAGACTGCCATCTACAGTTAAAAGCAATAGAGAAAATCGATGGATCTATTTAGGACTGAAAAAGGTTTATAGTACATGCCCCACTCTGTGTCAGCTTGCAAGGGGTTAAAGTGATCCATTAACTTTGTAAAGTTTCAACTTTCAACCAACATCACTCAGAGCTTTCCCTCTTCTCTTGTACCTTAAAGTGAGACCTGTAAAGTGTCAGATATTGCCCAAAATGACATTTGAGACTTCAATCCTGTACCAAAATCATTGTAAGATATGTCTGAATGATGTGTGAAAGTTTCATTGAAAAAGAACACTGCTTTCCTTGTGAAAAAAGCAAAAATATGCATCTGCATTTACAACGGACGTTTATGAGGTTTATGACCATTTGTTAACGCTTTTGAACTGAATGATAGATATCGTCATACTAAAGGGGCATTTAAAAAAATCTAACCCTATTTTATTCTTCTCTTACCATAAGCTAAACAACACGGTAGAAGAGAAATGAGGAAGCTCCAAGTAATTTTCGTGGAGTTAGACACTTTACAGGCCTCACTTTAATGTTTGGATTATGGTAACAGAAGAATGAAATGGGTTTTGATTTGTTAAATGTCTCTATAAGCATGGATATATTTAAGATTGAATTTGAGAGCGTCTATGGAGTATGGATGGTTTCTGACCGTAGTCAAGAGTGTCTGAATTTCGATACTTAATCGTCCATAGTAACCAAATACTTTACGCGAATGATAGGGATAAAATCAGACATTGAATTTCTCTGTTTTCACATATTTGTAAACTTTATTCTTTTTCTATGAAATTCTCACAGATCATTTACAAGAAATTTACGATGAAATCGGTGAATTAATTTAGAGTTTCAAACATTACTTTGGGGGAAAAATATAAAGTTAGTGGATCACTTTAAAAGAGGTCAACTGTATTAAACAGCGCTATTGAGTTCTTAAATAGTTATTTGAGCCGATCGTATTAATAAATATTTCACACATACTTGAAAGAACAGAAAGGTGTGAAAATTGTGTTCAGCTGCCTGAAGAAAAAAAGGCGCATTTAAAAATTGTAAAAAGTTGAGATTAAAAGATCTTATCTCATTTATAAACTTTTGAAAGAGGGATAACCAATCAGAATTATAAGGACAGGCTTTAATCGCTTTCTCCATAGCTAGATCCAGATAGCCCGTGGCCAGTCAAAATATAGGTCAGGCTAGTAGTAAGATTTCATCAAAGACAATTTTCGGTGACCCGATCGAGCAACTCGATTTTGAAAAGGATCTAGTAACATTGTCCAAATGCAATACATGTAGAACGCTAGTGGTTCCCTCATACCTTGTTGTATTCGTATTACCAATATCAGCATGAAACAGGTTTCATTTTTTTTAGAATTTCCCTTTTGTTAAAAAGATATTTACGATTGAAGTGTTCAGATTTTTAATTATCCACTGGAAAGTTATATCTGTATACAAAGTCAGTGCAATGAGTAAGCGAATATCACTTTGTATTTTTGCTTTATTACTTGGCCATATAGCATCCATTCAACGTGAAATTGTCACACATTACTCAGTGGACATATCAGATCGCATGTACATTTTATCAACCATTCATCACTATTTGCACATGGCAACAAAGATACTAGATCCCTTTAAACTGACAATGAGATTTTTTTCCACGTTAAGCCTCATTCATAATTTTACTTTTCATAATACTTTTCATCAATAAAGGGAGTAGATTTGGACAAGGTTACAAATGAAATGCAATTTTGGGGCATTTTATTAATTGTTACTTTGGGGGACCCAAAATCTGAGAGAAAATATCTTAATGGTCCAATAGAGCCACTAGAAAAACAGGTTTGTAATAATTTGCTATCTACATGTATTTGAGAAAGGTGATGAACTGATGATCAAGTATTACTTTAAAAAGAATTGTTTTACTTAAGAAAATGTGTACTGATGCTGTTAATTAAAACTTAATTTTGTTTGTATGTTTTTTGTTACAAATCTGTTACAGAGGTATTTATTCACTTGGTTCTTGTATGCAGACAAAGTCCATTAGATCAAAATGAAATAAGAATATCAAAATTATATGAAATGAAATGAGACTGACTAATGCATTCATTACCTGTTTATATACAGGGCTTGACACTAGCACTTGCCCTCTTGCCCGGGGCAAGTAAAAAATTGGTGTCTGGCAAGTAAAATTTAATGAATTGTCTAGTTTGCTTGCCCAATCGGGCAACTAAACAATTGTTCAACAACAAAAGAACAATGTAATTGTATACATGTTAATCTCATCTAGAAGTAAGAGGGCAAGTAAATTTTATATTGGGGGAAGTAAAATTTCCAAATTTATGATTTTACTTGCCCGAATGGGCCAGAACAGAAAAAAGTTAGTGTGGAGGCTTGTTATATACTTGCTTTACCAATTGACCAATTATCTTGATTGTGATCTCTTTGATACAATAATAACTGTGGAAAATTAAGAGGGTCTCTAAGTAGAATTTTAAGATTTGGAACTCAGGGTTTTCTGACAAATGTGACAATTTCAATAGAATAATACACATATATTAACAATCTCTTGTTTAACAATACATTCTTTTTTTACAAATAAATAATCACAAAAATATCAATCCTTTGAGGAAAAAGAAAAGCAATTGTTATTGCTTTTTTGTCACAGACCCACATATTGGTATTGAAGTGTGTCCTTAGAATTTTGTTCATTTTTTTAAAAGGCGCAGACCCACATATTGATTCTGAGGTGGGAGAATTCTTTTCATTTTTTCACAAACGCTTAGCACACAGTGTCAAGAGATCAACGAGATAATACGCGGCAAATTAAATTCTCATACGGGAAGTTAATAGAGCCGCTCCTTTGTGCGTTGTGTGCCTTTCTACCCAAACAGAGGGTGGAAAGAAATAACAATCTTTTAAAGGGATCTAGTACCTTTGTTGACGTACGTGCAAAAACTTATCAAGGTTTGATAAAATGTTTACAGATGTGATCTGATACTTGTATGTCCACTGAGTAATGTGTGAAAATATCATGGTAATGAGTGGAATATGACGGAGTAATTAGCAAAATGCAAAGTGATATTTGCTAGTTACTCATTGCACTAACTCTGTACACAGATGAAATTCTCCCAGGGAAACTTTAAAATCCGAACACTTCAATCATAAATATCTGTATGACGAAAGATAAATTAAGGAAAACCAAAACCGGTTCCATGCTTCTATTGGTAATTAAACAAATGCAACGAGGTACATGTATGTCAGAACCACTAGAGTAAATAATAAAGTATTACAGTTTTGTGGATTTTGACAATGTTACTAGATCCCTTTAAAGGAAAAGAGCGTAGCCTCTTTTTTTTTGCCCAGTGAGGGATAATCTTCCACTTAGCGGGTCGGGCGATTCCCAAGAATATCTCCCCCTCTTTCAGCCGCGATTTGTTTTTGTTGGGCGACTCTTGGGGTCGACGCAGAGGCTTGAGTTGCCCCTAGGGCCGGGGTCGACGACGCATAGTCGATGTGAGAACGTGAGACGAATTGGAAGAAAGTGTCGGGATTGGGAATATTGTTTGGCAAACCGGCAAAGAAGCCACATTTGATGTGTTATTGGGACTTCTCACTTGTAGATGTTTACTGTTTAGGAATAGTGGAGCAGATAAGTGAAAAAATCTTTCAAATGGTGATACAAGCATGAAAATTTGCATGCATATCCCTCTTAGGGCACTTTAAACAAAAACCTCGTTAGCCACTTGAAAATTCAAGATGGCGGCCATTTTCCAAGATGGCCGCCATTAGCACCTTAAACATACTGTTATCGCCATAACTTTTGACACAGTGATCCGATTTGAATGATCTTGGTGGCAAATCTGATATTTTCAACCATGCAGAAGTCAAATTTATGATTTTTTAGCATCTCTAGAGTTGTTTTCTATCAATTCTAACAAGATGGCGGCCATTTTTCAAGATGGCCGCCATTTGCACCATATAAATACTATTTTTGCCATAACTTTTGACACAGTGATCCGATTTGAATGATCTTGGTGTCAAATCTGATATTTTCAACCATGCAGAAGTCAAATTTATGATTTTTTAGCATCTCTAGAGCTGTTTTCTATCAATTCTAACAAGATGGCGGCCATTTTCCAAGATGGCCGCCATTTTCACCTTAAAAATGCTATTTTTGCCATAACTTTTGACACAGTGATCTGATTTGAATGACTTTGGTGAAGAATCTGATATTTTCAAACATGCAGAACGCAAATTTATGATTTTGTAGCATTTTAAAAGCTGTTTTCTATTAATTCTAACAAGATGGCAGCCATTTTTCAAGATGGCCGCCATTTGCACCACAAAAATACTATTTTTGCCATAACTTTTGACACAGTGATCTGATTTGCAAAAGTAGTCAAGGTCTTGCGAAGACACATGCTGGACCACAAATCTACATTTGAAGAAACTTTCCACAGGGGATGTGTTGAAGTAGCCATTCCGTCCACTCTTCTTCAATGTGTGTATGATTGAACATGGAGCAGACATCAAATCTCAACTCAGATTTGGTGCATCGAAGCTTGAAAGACTTAGCAATATGGCATAGCTGCTGCAATACAGCTGTTATCAAGGTACAAAAAAAGAGCAACTACTCACGACATGAAAAAAGACCGGGAGATCCCATTCTTTGTTTACATGGAAATGTCTGTCTTTGCAAAGACAAGAAGTTAGCGACATTTGTTAGAAATGATTCATGAACACAGCATCGCATTTCCTATAACAGAGTGCTTGAGGTCTCCACACAGCTTTGAGATGCAGCTGTAATAGCCAGTATTTAGGTGATGGGGTGGTGTGCCCGCCAATAACTGCGAAGAGGGTTGTTCACCACATCTGCTATGGACAACATTGACCACAACACATCTGCAACAACAGCAAGCACCTCCTTCCATGGCATGAGCATTTTTGTCTTCCAGCACCCCACCCGAGACAATCAAGGTTAAGAGCGAGTACCACTTCAAATTAGAGACAACAAGGTGAGGGCAGTCTCAGGTATTCCTGATTCTTTCAACAAAATCCGTCCTAATACGTGCGGTTTACGGGTACACCATGTGAGATGGGTGGATTGGTAAGTCCTGAAAAGGACTATGGTAGTCCTAGAAAGGACTGTTGGTGTAGTTCTGAAAAATCCGTCCTGCATACTTCACCAACAATTCCTTCTCCATCCCACTTTGATGGGCAGAAGAGAAGCCGGCATTGAGCATTACATATCAGTGTTACCTCTTTTCCGAGATGAAGCCCACTCCATTGTCATGATAAGACACATGATAGACAAGATCAAGGACACTGTAGCATTCCTAAACCCAGGGCAAGTACCTATCATCGCCACTGATCAGCCAATCTATGCACTGGCCAGACAAGTTTGTCATCAATTGTTCAGGCCTACATATTGAGATGGCTGCACTTGGATCAACTGGACCACCCCTCGAGAACATCCGGTGGACAGAAGCCCTCGTTGAGGCAGGAGCCTGGTAGGGAAGATTCATTCCTTTCGGCTGCAAGCGTCGCCAGGCACACCAGATTACAGCCTGCAGTATATATAGTCTCCTGAAGGCAGCCCACATTGATAACTACACAGTTGAGGTAGCAGAAAACCCTGATAGAATGATGGGTTAGATGAATGGTGTGAGAGATGCAATGCGCGTTGTTTCTGTTTTGGAACCTCGTGCTGTCGATGGAACTGGTGATCTATCACTCATCCGGGCGTTCAGGGAGGCCAACTTCACCCTGTATTGTGAAACACTGCCTGAGTTGCTCTCATATATCTTCGCCAACAATAATGTGACCTGTGTACGGTGGCTTACCATTCATCTGAAAGACCCTTCTACGAACTAGTAAAGGAGACCAAGCTGGCCTTCTTTCGATAAGACCAAGATCATAACTGATGTTTTGGCTTTGGTTAATACCTTAACGTCCCGAACTAAGACTTTTGAGGACTTTGCAAGTTTTGATGTCCTTTCCACGATCAAAGTATACTCTTCAAAGTACAAGAAAACAGACGTTGTGTTGGATGTATATCTGCCATCAAGTCTGAAGTCAAAAACGAGGTTAAAGCGAAAGCGGGGAGCCAGCCGGAGCGCTGGTGGAGCTTCCTGAGAGACAACGGCAACAATACAGAGTTTTTAATTTCTTAGCTGACAAGATTGCAGAGATGAACACACCAAACAGGATGGTCATGACAAAGGAAGACACTGCCATCAGCAACCAACTAATCAGTCTGGGTGAGGGGACTCCTTGTAGTCACGATGAAGCAGATACATCGATCTTTGTTCGAGCCAGGCATGCATCAACAGCTGCGGAGATCAAAGTTCTCATGATCAGAGTCATTATCAGACACATATGTTGTAGTCATAGCAGTCAGTGTCCTGTCATACCTGTAGGACCTTGACTTGCAGCAGCTGTGGATTTCCTCTGGCCAATGACGGAACCGGAGTTGGATTACAATACATGATCTAAATTTGATGATTGACCCAGAGAAGATCACAGGGTTGCTCTTATTCCGTGCCTTCATAGAATGCGATGTGGTGTTGGCCACAGCATTGACCTATTTCCTCAAAAACAGAGGCCAGTCAACAGTTTGCCAGCCTCAAACACAAAGTCCTGCTGAAAGGGTATGGACACAGCGACGGGACCTAGCTGTGGCATATAAGCTGGACAACACTTCCACCTATTGCAGAAAGTTGTCAATAGCCTACCAAATATGGATGCAAGAAAATGTCGCGGAAGGTGCAAATGCTACCGCTTTGGCCTCACCTGCACATGACTGTGCAGCTGCAGATGCCAGGACTTATTCATATGTGGACAGCAAAACTTGGCCGTGCAAGTGCAAAGACACTTTAGACACCAGATGTGACACATTCTCCATTTGCACATTATAATTTCCTGCTAGGTTTGCCACTGGTCTGGTTGGTATTATAGGCATAGGCGACGTAACGTCATCGCTGATTTAAAGTTCCTCGCGAGTGACATCATTAAGAAGGTATAACGTCGCAAATGCATGTATAATACCGACCACACCGGTGGCGAACCCAGCGGGAAATTTGAATGTAAAAATCGAGAATTAGCTCAAAGCACTTTACTGATCTTGAGTGGAAAGAACAGCATTGGTAAATTCAGCTCGAGTGAGATATCAGGTTGAGTGGGACAACATCTTTGTTTTGTTCTTCAATCAACTAGTGGTGACACCAGACAAACGATCGCCAGCGGTGAAATTTAACCATCATCCATGCTTATAACCACCTTATATTCTTACATCTCCCAGGGCAAAACGTGGTAGATGTCCATTCAACCTGATTTCCCACTCAAGTTTAATCTATCCCATGATTAATTTAATTTGATACAAAATACATGGCAAATGCACTGAATGTAATACTTATACTATCTTTGCTGAGTGCATTGAACATTTATTTTGTGTATGCACCTTAACTTGTATTGTCTTGAAATCGGTTAGAATTGATAGAAGACAGCTTCTGGAATGCTTAAAAAGGTGTAAATCCGAGTTCTGCATGGTTGAAAATGTCAGATTTGACACCAAGGTCATTAAAATTGAATCACTGTGTATAAATTAAGGGGAAGTAGTATTTTTATCGTGCAGATGGTGGCCATCTTATAAATTTGAGTTCTTCATGATTGAAAGTTTCAGAAATGACACCAAGATCATTCAAATCGGATCACTGTATCAACAATTATGGCAAAAAATAGTATTTCTGTGGTGCAAATGGTGAAATTGCCGCCATCTTGTTAGAATTGACAGAAGACAGCTTCTGAAATGCTGGAAAATTATTCATTTTAGTTCTGCATGGTTGAAAATATCAGATTTGACACCAAGATCATTCAAATCAGATCACTGTGTCAAAAGTTATGGCAAAAATAGTATTTCTGTTGTGCAAATGGCGGCCATCTTGAAAAATGGCCGCCATCTTGTTAGAATTGATAGAAAACAGCTTTTAAAATGCTACAAAATCATAAATTTGCGTTCTGCATGTTTGAAAATATCAGATTCTTCACCAAAATCATTCAAATCAGATCACTGTGTCAAAAGTTATGGCAAAAATAGCATTTTTAAGGTGAAAATGGCGGCCATCTTGGAAAATGGCCGCCATCTTGTTAGAATTGATAGAAAACAGCTCTAGAGATGCTAAAAAATCATAAATTTGACTTCTGCATAGTTGAAAATATCAAATTTGACACAAAGATCATTCAAATCGGATCACTTTGTCAAAAGTTATGGAAAAAATAGTATTTCTATGGTGCAATGGCTGCCATCTTGAAAAATGGCCGCCATCTTGTTAGAATTGATAGAAAACAGCTCTAGAGATGCTAACAAATCATAAATTTGACTTCTGCATGGTTGAAAATATCAGATTTGACACCAAGATCATTCAAATCGGATTACTGTGTCAAAAGTTATGGCGAAAAGAGTATGTTTAAGGTGCTAATGGCGGCCATCTTGGAAAATGGCCGCCATCTTGAATTTTCAAGTGGCTAACGAGGTTTTTGTTTAAAGTGCCCTAAGAGGGATATGTATGCAAATTTTCATGCTTGTATCACCATTTGAAAGATTCCCCTGAAAAAAGTCACTTATCTGCTCCACTAGAATACATACATGTACTGCAAACCATGAGATTGTTTGGCAAACTGGCAAAGAAGCCAAATTTGATGTGTGTTTGGGACTTCTCAATTAGATGTTTACTGAGCTTTAGGAATATACTGCAAACCACGAGTTTATGATATTAATTTCTCCAACTATGGTTTAGGGAATTTGTCAAGAAAAAACAGTCATATTCTGATATAGACGCACACAAAATGGAAAATACACTTTTATCACCTACCGTGTAAAAGAATATATATCGTAACTTATCTGTTAATGTAAAGATTTGGACAAAAACTTTGACTATTTTCAAGAGCAATAAAATGTTTGAAATACAAAATATGTTTACCATAGATTCAATTCAACTGCATTATACACTGCATCCAAAAGCTATGCAAGCGCATGTGTGCACGGCATGCAGGCTTAATTGTCTACCAATACCCAGGCCGATGGAGATGGGCGAACGAGCGGTGACTTCAGGCCCAATTTCATCGGCATGCTGGCCGCATGAATTTAAGTTTTAATCAACATTTCTCCATTTAACGATACTTAGGTTCAGATTTTACCACACAATCCCTTTTTCATATTACATAATTGTATGTCAACAATATTGATCAATTAGTTTGGCCAATATAGATGCTTTTCGGTAACTTTCCCAAAACTGTTATTTGGCTTTAACAAATCTGTGAATATTGGAGACAAAGTGAAAGAGTACGAGTACCGTATGGCAAAGAAGCCAAGTTTGATGTGAGGGGACTTCATAATACTCTGATGGAGTAGACAAGCATGAGTTTGCAAATTTTCTTTCAACTATTTTGGGGGCTGGGTATGTCAGACTTAAACAAAAAAATAGTCATAGATCTATAGAATTGTGGCACTCGCAAATATTTGGCGCGTAGGGAACCATGAAATAATATTGGTTCTGTAAGTGGTGGTAATTGATTGCATTGTTTATGAGTAACACAACCCTTTGCAAAATGTTGGGTATCTATATTTGATATGACAAAACCGTACCAAAACATATAATTATGTGTTGTTCTTTGCCTGGTGGTCCCCTTTAATATTCCAGGCTTTGCTCCCTAAATTGTGTGAACTTTTAGTATACAAAATAACATAGACAATTGGTAAAACTAGCAGAAAATCCCATCAAGCTTGTCCTGCACATAAACTATCTCTGTGTATTACCCGCACCACCTTTATATGGGTTCTTCCATCAGGAAAAAGATGCAGTTAATATACCAGCAAATACGGTAGTGAAGATCTACATTATGACGTACATTTGAGGAGGGAGAAAATTAGGCAGCCTTGATTTTCAAAATGCATTTAGAGAACTTAAAGAACGTTTCTTTCTTTCAGTTTCACAGAGGGCTTGTTGTTATAAGATCAGGGTCTGTTGAGTTGCGCCTATTGTGGAGCAACAAGCAGATTAATGGCGTGTCAGAATCCTGGTTTTAAAGGGCTCCCAAAAATGTCCTGGGGGCAGCTTGATAGAGGTGTTAACCCCTTTCACCTCGTGATTTTGACATCTCCATAGAGTTGACAGGGCACTCCCTTTAAAAAGCTTTTCTTTCAGGTGGCCAAAATTACACATCCATTATAAATACTCTTGAGCACCATAGACTAGTGTTGTTGTAGATCCTAATATTTTGGTGGCACTTGCCCTATTGCCCGGGGCAAGTAACAATTGATGTCGGGCAAGTAAATTTTCTTAAATGGCGTTATTGGTCAACTATGAGATAGTAATGTAACTCCTTAGGTTTAAATCTCATCTAGAAGTAAGCGGGCAAGTAAACTTTCTCTTCGGGCGAGTATAATTTGAAAAGTTATGATTTTACTTGCCCGAACGGGCCAGTAAGGAAAAATTAAGTGTGGAGGCATGGATACAGAGTTTCTAGCCCATTTCTAGTGGCCAAATGAAATTTCAGGTGGCCCCTGGTTAATACTCTGTACCAGGTTTATACGGAGAGGTTCCGGTAGGCAATGGGTTAAGGGGGGCAACTAAAAGAGTGCAGAGACGGGTAGACAAACCTCTGGTTCATTTGAGGGTATCGGTGGAGTGTTTTGGGGGTAGGGGCTCCAATCTAAGGCAGGACTAGCCCCACATCAGTTGACGTCTGTCTTTTAAAGGGACCGCTCACAAATTACTGAAATTCGAGGATTACCCAGACAGATGGAAAGACAAAACCCTGGTTCATTTGAGGGTATCGGTGGAGTGTTTTGGGGGGTAGGGGCTCCAAGATAACGCAGGACTAGCCCCACATCAGTTGACGTCTTGTCTTTTAAAGGGACCGCTCACAAATTACTGTTTGAGGATTACCCAGACAGAAAGACTAATCTCTGCTTAATTTGAGGGTATCGGTGGAGTAATTTGGGGATTGGGTCTCAACACTTCAGTAGGACCAAGCCTAAATTGATATCAGGCAAGTAAAATTTGCCTAGTTTAGTTGTCTGATTGGGCAACTAAATTATTGGTCAACTTCAAGAGAATAAAGTGTATTTTCTGTTCGGGCAAGTAAACATTGGAAAATTTATTTATGATTGTACTTGCCCGAACAGGCCAGTAGAGAAAAAGTCAGTGTAGAGGCTTGCCAATGTCCGCTGATTGCTGTTCTAAATGAAAATGACGTCGCAGTAAGATAATATGGTAGCTACATTGTACATTCATGTACCTTCTTGATGATCTAGTTTTCACCGTGAAGATATTGGTGCATTTATAGCATCAATGTTCCTAATTAATATATATTGTATCATGAATTGCACTGGGCTGGAGTTTTGCAACATTCTTTCACATGTAAAACTCATGAATATCCAGTGCAAAGAGGTTAATGTAGTAGTGCCAACTAATGTTCGTTGTCACTTTAGAGTTGGTACTTAAAAGTGCTGGGCTGTAGTTGTGCCTTCAACTCCCAATTATATTCAGTGTAGTAGAACAGGCAAAGACTGGCGCGATAATGTACATTGTACGTCAGATATGAATTGAACTTGAAAATCGCCCTACAGCAGTGATTTCATTCCTTTCATGCACAATTCACTAATGCTTTTCTACAAAGCGCATGGGAGGGGCCTATAATGTATATTTCCTGGTGTGATTAATGATAAATGTAATTATTTTGATTTGTCGTGAAAAGGAAAAAGTACTTGTAGCAGATCCCTTTTTTTTGTTAAAGGGCCAATTTTAGGATTTTGACAATCGTCTCAAATGTTTCTAGTCAATCCTTGAAGATCAGGCTAGCTAACGATGTGATACCCATGCAGGGTAGGAAATACACGGGGACTGAGCCTCTGAGGGCAGTTTTGCCCCCAAATTTTCCAAAAAGACCCCTGACATTAGTTGGTTACCCCTTAAATTACCATTTAGGGTATTATGTGATATCCATCACATTGAAAAAGTAGCCCCCTTAAATTAGAAATTAAAATTTTCTCTGGACCATGATTTGGAACAAGTAGAGTTGCATTTAATCATAAAAGAAATTGTATAAAATTAGAGGCCCGAATTCTCATCAGTGGCTCAACTTGATCCCGGCCTTAAAAGACTACCGGTAACCAGTTAAATCATTTTGCACCTGCAGACATATTGTCTAGATTAGATATTCTAATTGTTTCCTTTCATTATCCAGTCAATCTATGAGTTCTGATTATAGGCATCAGGACAATGGGCCCCTTGAAATTCAATCATAGTACAGTCAGTCACCAGCCAAATTGCATCCTGGTCCTGGATCATCCAGGACATTGTATTGTATTGCTGTTTTTACTATATCACCTAGTACCTCCTTGCTATTACTGAAATATCAAGCAGGCCTTTGTAAATTCCTAAGCAGAACTAGAGGGATTGACTGGATAATGAAAGGAAACAATTAGAATGTCTATGGTGGCCAATAGCAACAATCAATAGGTCTGCAGGTGCAAAATGGTTTAACTGGTTACTGGTAGTCTATATGTCTTTTTAGAGTGGGCTCAGGTTGAGCCACTGATGAGAATATGGGCCAATATGTTCAAAACAAGATGATCCTGCTAAATTGTATGAATCTCCCACTTCAAATTTACAACTCGTACCAGATTAGAGTTCATTATTAAATATAACAATCTACACTGCCCAAATGATGATGATGATGCCACAGTTGCGCTGTGATTTATGTGTGAATGAATACATTCTGAATCTATAGAGAGTATCTAGACACTTTTCTTCATTGAAAATTGAAATGATTGGGAGGCGCTAAATACAAACGTAACCTGTATCTGATGAATGGTGATTATTGTTATTTTGACGTTTATTATCCATAAAAACGACAATATGTACACCCGTTTATAATGAGTCGGTGCCTTAGGCAGCCTTATAGTGATGGATATGTTGCACTTAGTGCAGAGGATTATCTCTATAAAAGCCCATCTCTAATTTGAAACTATTTTCATTATTATTTGCCTAGAAGATACATGTGTAAAGAACCAGGGTGAAAAAAGTACAGATAAATACAGAATGTAGGGGACTTTACCAGCCTAGCAAACATTTCAGCAACACTGAGTGCCCTTTTAAGCAAAGGGAAATAAACTAATTTCAATATTTCAAGTGCATTGACATCTATAGGGTAGTATTAAAATTAAGAGTACATGTTTCATGTTATTGGGATTTGGGGTCTTGGATTAAATGTAAGTTAGGAGAGTACATTTACATAATTTATAAAAACTATCAATCTACGCAATCTTTGTTTTCTGTTTTGTGATGTCATGGCATGAATATTGAAATTCAGCCTAAATAAATATATTTTTCACATTTCATTTATTTCCATGATCATGATAAAAGTTACAAACAATAAGACATTTCAATGTTAGCATATGAAGAACACATGTTTTGAGTGAGTTGAGTCGTTAGCAGGCGAGCAGCCCCATTAAGTGTTATTTGTAAACAGAATCTGTTCTCACTTGACCTGCCAGAATTTTAAAAATTATAAATAGGGTTTTTGCGCATGCATGCAACATAACCGTGAACTTGCTTGCAGTACCTAGTACAAACATTCAAATCTTAGACTGGTCAACCTTCATTTGACACTATGCATTAATCAGGGCTCGACACTAGCACTTGCCCTATTGCCTGGGGCAAGTAAAAATTGATGTCGGGCAAGTGAAATTTCATTAATGACCGATTGGGCAACTAAATTATTGGTCAACTATTAAAGAAGAATGTACTTCCTTAGGTTTAAATTTCATCTACAAGAAATCGGGCTAGTACATTTTCTGTTCGGGCAAGTAACATACTATGAAAAGTTATGATTTTACTTGCCCGAACGGGCCAGTACGGAAAACAGTTAGTGTAGAGGCTTGCATTAATGCATTTATTATTATTTGATTACTTCTTCTCCCTCTCAGAACTGCGAGGGCTCACCGTTCCTTCAAGATCTTCCACACACCAACTCCGCTACGAAAATCACAGGTGAGTCCATGACGATTACAAAAATGTCCACTTTGCATCATAGACCAGATGACATTTTACAAATATTCAGCATACATTTATGAAGATAAATCACCCATAATTCGTAAAGAGTAAAGTGCTGAAAACACGCATTTGAAACAAAATACCAACTTATAAACGTATTCCTTTATTTTGTTTTCGTAAAAAGTGTCACAATCCGTGGCGTGTTGTGCACGTTCAGCCCATTTGGCATGCTGAAAGTCAAAACAACACCAGCTCTCAATTGATCTAGAATTTATCAATGTATTCCTTTACATTTTTGTAAACAGTTTCACAATCCGTGTTGTTTGCTTTAAGCAGAACAACAATTCCAACATGCCGAAAATGAAAGTCCAAACAAAGGGAACTAGATCAGTCTCTTAACACATGACATCTGCCCTAACCTTGAAAACCGGTTCACAAGTACTTTTTCTCTTCTCACCAATTTAACTTTCAAATTATAGTGGGAATTTTTGTCTGCTTATTTAACTCTATGGCTCTACGTCTACCCCAAGATTGCTCTAGTACAGTCCATAATGGCCTAGTCCTACTATAGCATCTCTTTTTGTTTCCTATCTGACCAAAATGCGGCGAAACGGTCAGTATCTAGCAAATTTTGAAGTTCCATGGAATTGCGCTTCACATAAAACGGAGCTGAATTAAAAGTATCCTACTGGTCCATTCCGAACTTGGTCCGCATCATTTTGTTTCCTGCCAGTATTCTGCTAGTTACAAATTACAAACGACCGAGTAAAAAAACCTGTTGTCATTCAAAAAGAGCCGTTAAAAGAGGGCACTCTCTAAAAACTCATTGGTTTCAACCATTTGTAATAAAAAAATTGTGCATGTGATGATGTAAACTTGTTAGAATAATTATTAAATAGAGAGATCATCATCAACTATTTAAAAACATATTTTGTAAATGTGTAAAATGTGTAAGCATTTTTTTTTTTGTCAACGGCTGGTTCAAAACTATTGAATTATTGAACTATCCCTTTAAATGTTATTTATAATACACAAGTATGCTCTATCAAATACAGTATGGCAGGAGCTTTGCACTTTATTTTCCCCTGTCCCCGGAAAACTAAGAACCTGAAAATTGTCTTAATCTTTCCAAACAACTTTTTCTCCACTTTTTTCCCCACTTTTTCCACTTTTTTCCACTTTTTTTCACTTTTTTTTCCCTTCACCTTGAGGGCACAATAAGATTGTATGGCTTTCCCAATGACTTTACTGTGGCGTATTTGTGAAAGCAGCGACAATTGATTTTAAAGGCAACATTCGCTAGTGTGCACACAAAATTGTGTAGGCAGGGCTTGACACTAACACTTGCCCTGTTGCCCAGGGCAAGTTAAACAATTCTAATGGTAGAGTTTAGTTGCCCGATTGTGCAACTACGATTTTTTGTTCAATTACAAGAGAGCGCAGTACAGACTGCAGTCATGTCTGTCACAACGTGTCAGTCCTGGCACTATTATTACCCATGGTCATCAGGTACATTTCAATTTAAACCCACACAATATTATGTACTTTCTCAACTCCCTGGGGAGCATACTAGTCATATGCTGCCAATGGCGCAAGGCTAATTAACGCCCGACTAAATTATACACCTGGGTAGAGACTAGAGAGCAGCGATTGTGAATGAATTGGTTTGCTGAAGGACAAACATAGTGCGCATACACATGATCGGAAAGCGCACGCTCTATCAATCTTGCATGGAATTGAACCAGAAAACCCCTGGCCTGCTAGACGCAGTGCTGTTACCATTGAGTAACAAGGCCCTGTTGATGGTGGTTCTTTCCAGAATTTCTTTTCAGCGCTCGTGCTGGTCAGAAGCGATCTAAACCTTTTTCAGGACAAATTAGCTATATGTGACCTCACACCACAAAACGACCGTTATGTCGCGGATATAGTTTTTCTGTAATTAGCTGAAATAGTCAAATTTGGTTAAAAGTATGAGATTCAGGATTTTTGTATTTCCTGAATGAAGGTATCTTAATCTACCTTCTATGAAATTTTGATCGTCAGAAATCATTTTTAAGTATGTTTTTTCATTGAATGAAAATTATCAGATTACAGCGCTTGAATGGACGCCGATCTTTGAAGTGGCCTGTTTCTCCCTTGTTTTAAAACTGCTTCATCCACTTTCCAAATCTTTGGCGCTCATTTTCAGAGGGTTTGTCTGAATATAACAAATTATATACCATTTTAAAGGTAATGAATTCTACTTTGATGTCACGTGAAAATCAGCATAATCATTTTCCCAGACTTATTGGTCGTTTTGTGGTGTAAGCCTAAGGTCACATATATTTGTAAGTTGTAACCATGTCAAGCAAAATAATTATAATTCAATTATTTTTTATATATGCTAGTTTGTAAGAAACGGCAGCCTCAATAAATACATGTACATGTTACCTTTAAGTTCTTTAACTTTGCCCAAGGGACAATATGTGAAAAGCTATTTCCCAAAGTGGGTATTGATTTAAAAGAAACTTAATTTAGTCTGCTTGTTTTTTTTTTAAAGATTGGAATGAGCATCTCACGTAGAGGAGATAAGATATTTGCGCCGACGCCGATCACTCCGAAAATGTAATGCCACGTAAAGAACATTTCAGTGAAAATTTGCTTTTAGACAAGGGTGTCTTGATATGATAGTGCAATAAAAAGTTGTTTTACACTTACAAGTACAGATTTTGTTTAATGCTAGTTATGTTCCAAATGTTGCACTGAGGCTTTGAATGTATGTCAGGGTCAATAACACTATATGTACATTACACTTTTAAAACGTAACTTCGTGTAATATACTTTTTAGTCTGCACATTTTCCGGCTAGCAAAAGAAAAAGTGGTCTGACAAATTCACGACTGATTCATAGGCTGCAAATGTCTTAACGTGCGCGCTGTCAACGTTGTGTATATATCTGGAAAACTCCAATTTAAAATGAAGAATGAGAAAGCAGGCAAAATTGGAAGAAAAGATTTTAAATTCTTAAGGAGAAACGTCTGTGGATTTTTTTTTTTATTGAGACATTGTTGTTCATTTTCTTGTCCCCAAATGCCCCGAGGTTGTACAAATCTCTTTGAATTGTTGAATGGGAAAACTAATCCCTCCGACCCCCCCCCCCCTCCACCAAAAATGGGGTTGTTTGTGTTTGTTTGAGAGCTAGAGACCCCTTTAGTCGCAGGGGTTGGTGGCCAGCAAGGGTGCAGATCTAATAGAGATGGGGCAGGAGGGGGGAAAACTCTCCCCCCCCCCCTCTTCCTGTCAGGAATACTTGTTGTTACATTGTTAGGGTTTACTTGGGCATTCTATCAATTTTCTCAACCATTGGTGGCCACAAAATGCAGACATGTTGCATTGTTAGGGTGTCCGTGGACAATGCACTGAAGTTGAGTCACACTTCCAGTCCACTGTGGGGGTTGATAGAATCCCACACAGAATGTCGAGGAAAAGTTTTGCTTTCGAATATATTTCTTGGGAAGAATCAATTGTTTAACCTTCCAGACAACTTTTACTTTTCAACAACAAAAACATACTTCTCCTACTTGTCAACCTCTAGTGAATACTAGAGGTTGACAAGTAGGAGAAGTATGTTTTTGTTGTTGACAATTTTAGGTACATGTACATTTGTCCAAATAAAATAGAAGAAAGTCATTGGATAATGAAGAGTGTTTGAAGAACATTTTAGTTTTCAGTAAAAGGTGAAGAAGTATTGTGTTTCGGGTGACAGATTTGTCCAATGACAGGAAGAAAGTTATTGATATTGAAAAGTTTTGTAGAAAACTTTAGATTTCAAGTAAAGATAATGAATTGTAGTAACGGTAGTGTTTTGGGCAAAAGTTTGTTTAGGTAATTCCCCCCCCCCCCCCCAAAAAAAAAAAAAGAAAGAAAGAGACAAAAAAGAGGAAAGTTCCTTATAACATAAAGTCTTGCAGAAAATTTTAGTTGCCAGTAGAAAATGATGAATGGGAGTAGTGTTTTTGGTGAAAGTTTTAATTAAATTTGCCCCCACCCAAATAAGGAGGAAATTACATTGTATTTACATTGACAATTTTTGAAGAAAGTTATATTATTCGCATAATCGTTGCCTTGACAATTTTGGGATTGTGATGTTAATGGAGACATTTTGTTATCCATTTTGACAGAAAACTGCAACAGTTTCCTTTTTCCTGCCTTGCTAGCTTGATTGTTTTTTCATCTTTACCCTTTTTAAATTCATCTTCTCAATATAGTTTTTATTCCCCATAGTGTTTTCATACTTCCCCACTTATTTTTTTATTTTCTACTTACAATTCAATAGCTGTACACCTTTTAACATACATTTTTAAAAGTCAATGTGCTATTATTATTTATCTGATACTAACAATTTCTAATCTGCCAAATTGTGTTAAAAGGTTAATTCCCAAAGTGCAATCATGTCACAACCTGCTGTAAATTCAATTTTTCATTCCACTTTCAGAACATGAATGTTCAATGTACTATTTAGCCGTCTTTGCAAGATCGGTATCGACAGGTGGTTGATCTTCTCACCACAGTTATTTCTCGTATCTTTCTTTCATCACTACCGATAATTCCATGTTCTCATTAGATTGTGACAGATTAAGACTGATCGTTCAGGCCATGAATGAATGTTAAAATACTGGGGTCCTCTTGAGGGATTTACAGGACTCGAGCAGACTTGTATTTCTACTCAAAATCTTGACCTGAAATACCTGAATGAATGATACATTTTAATGCATTAAAGGGGTAGTTTTGTTTTGGTATAGATGGCGCTACACAGAATAATTTTTTTTGTGAGGTAATGAAAAACTGAGTGTCGAATTTGAGAGAACATACAATTTTAATGGCAGAATAAACTTTATTTGGTCAAAATCGGTCCAGAAACGGCTGAAATATCCATAAACATAACCATTTGTAATAAATGTGGGGCCCCACAATTATTAGAGAATTTTGAGCCAGCCGTTAACAAAATGTTTAAAATGCTTCCTCTTTTCAAAAATTTACAAAAGAGGTTTTTAAATAGTTGTTGATTATGTCTCTATCGAATCACTTTTTCAACAAAACATCACATGCACAATATTTTATTTAAAATGGATGAAACCAATGAGTTTTGAGAAAGTGCCCTCTTGAGTTTTAACGGCTCTTTAAAAAAAATGATAACAGGCTTTTTACTTGGGCATTTGTAATTTTGTATTCCTTTCGAGCATGGTGGAGTTATAACTGTTAGTTTGTTATGTTGGTTACAGTCCGTTATTCCGAAGGTTCGTTATTCCGAAGGTTCAGTTATTCCGAAGGTTCGTTATTCCGAAGGTTCGTTATTCCGAAGGTTCGTTATTCCGAAGGTTCGTTATTCCAAAGGTTCGTTATTCCGAAGGTTCGTTGATCCGAAAATAAAATCGGGTTCGTTATTCCGAAGGTTCGTTATTCCGAAGGTTCGTTGATCCGAAAATAAAATCGGGTTCGTTATTCCGAAAATTAAATCGGGCTTGTTATAATACTATAGTTTGTGTTTTGTTTATTTAATGTACAGCCTGCATTAAGCATACCCCTCCCCCTTTCCCTCCCTTGGCCAGACCAATCAAACATTTAAGTTTATTTTATCTCTTTATATGAAATTATAGCATTATAACAAACCCAAATTCATTTTCGGATTAACGAACCCGATTTCATTTTAGGAATAGCGAACCTTCGGAATAACGAACCTTCGGAATAACGAACCTTCGGAATAATGCAACAAATGTTCGGATTAACGAACCCTATTTCATTTTCGGATTAACGAACACTCAGGTATAGGAAATTTGCGTGTTCGGAATAACGAACCTTCGGAATAACGAACCTTCGGAATAACGAACCGCACCCGTTATGTTATGGTGCAGGTTTTGGTTACTAAAATTCAGTTTGACCAAAACTGTACTCTCTTTACCAAAACTCAACTATCCCTTTAAATTCATGGTACATGTAATGTATGCGGTCTATCTAGGTGCATTATTTGACCTCCTTGGTCACTAGGTATATCCATTGTAGTTCAAACCAGCACCATTATCTTGAGCACCATCTCAACTCTGTGGGGAGCATACCATCCCAAGCTGCTAAACATACTAGTACAACAGTTCTAGAGATCTAGTGTATAAATGGGTGTGATCTGCATTTTTTAATACAGTTATTTTGTAGAAGTTCATTTTGTATGCAATTTTATTATATATTATATATCTTCCGTTCTGTAGGGCTTGTAACTGTTAAACTGAGCGAAAGAAAAGGGGGTTCAAGGGGTACGGTAGTACAGTTTTGGTAAGGCTGAGCTTTAGTAACCAAAACCTGCACAATAACATTACAAACTAATTACAAACTCCACCATGCTCGAAAGTAGACAGTTACAAATGACTAAGTAAAGAGCCATTAAAACACAAAATGGCGCTCTAAAAAAAACATTGGTTTCAACCATTTTTCATACAAAATTATGCATGTGATGTTTTGTTGAAATAATGATTAAATAGAGAGATCATCAACAACTATTTAAAACCTATTTTGATCTTTTTCAAAGAAGTCTATTTAAGAACTTTTTGTCTTTTTCTAAAAAGTGAAGATGTCCCCCGGCAGGGTAGACTTATAAATACAATATCTTGAAATCAAATTGTACAACTATTAGAGCATTCGAAAGGGAATAATTCTCATTTCACATGTTTTATTCAATGAACTTTCAAATGGAATTAAAACCAACCAATTTAGTGTCAAGGGGCATTTCGAAAAGTACCAATACTCAAGTGTACCTTTAAACTGAGCAAAAGAAAAAAGGGGTTAACCGGTTCAAGACGATTTGCTTTGATTTTGGTATTCATCTTTATATACCCCAGCCAGATCGAGTATTTGAGGAATTAGTCCTGCCTGGGTTAAGCCAGGGCTCCACACTCACCTTTTTAGTCAGTGGCCCGGTCGGGCCAGTGAAATAGTTTCTTCCCCTATTCTGGTGGCCCGAAAGAAAAATTTACTGGCCCAAAAATTGTATTTCATGAGTAAACTTTTTACTATTCAAAATATCACTCTTTCCTAATATCAAACCCATGATTACAGATGAAGCATGACATCAAAGAAAATACGATTTTTTTTTCAGTTTGTCAATGTCGGGTTGCAAATCTGCTTGCCCGATCGGGCCACCAAAATATGACTTTTATACATTTTGCTGGCCCCAAGTGCAATTTCACTGGCCCCGGGCCAGCGGGCCAGTGCGAGCACTTTATTGTAACCAATCAGAGCTTGAATAATAAGGTCTGAAGGGATTATTGAAATGTATTTTGGGATTAATTTTTAATATAACTGCTTGTGCCACAGCCTCATCATCCATCATCTTAAAACATATTCTTACTTGGAAAAATCCTTAAAGCTTTATAGCCTTAATAGGGGACCTGACACTAATTTTTTTATTATGATAGTATAGAGATAAGCTAAAAGACAATTATGTTTCTAGAAATTTTTCTTTTCAGAACTGTACAACTCATAATTACTTCAAACAAACTTTAGAAAGGATTAAGGATAAACTATTATTTACAGAAACAGTTCTAGTGTTCTACAGTTAATTTTTAAATAGTTATTGCTTGAGAATATAAGTTTGTTCAGTTCACAGTATAATTTAAATTATCTGTAAGTTATCTGCGGACCCATACAAAATAATAGTATTGATCATTAGTATACTAATATATTCATGCACATTTCTCTGTAATTGATTGAATGGATTTATTTGTCATTGATCTCTTCACTTACATATGTATTTCAAGAATTATGCGGGGTGTTCAATCCCTTTAAAAAGGTTTTAACTTCATTTGGGTTTTTAACGCCCCTTCTATTAGGATTATAGGATTGCAGACCTGTAAAAAATAATAGTATTGTCTTGATAATTTAGTATCTAGACAAAAGTGCACATTTCTCTGTAATTGATTGAAATTGATTTTGTTTACGTTGATCTCTACTCATGTATTTCAAGAGTAATGTGGGGTGTTCAATCCCTTTAAAAAAGCTTCACTGGGGTTCACTGGGGTTTTAACCTCCCTTCTATTAGGATTATAGAGATGTGAAATACGATATCTGATGATGAACGGACGTTATAATGGGTCTCTTATTTGCTGATGTAAAGAAAAGGGAATAATGTATAGAGAGCGCTTGCAAATAGTGCGGTTTGGAGTCCGTTTCAAGGGTTTAAATAGCACCATTTCCAGGTATAATTGCTATATTGTACAGAGATTTGGTGTTCAATAGGAGTAGGAAGTGTGGTTTTCGTTTGAATTCTACACTTTTCTTTGTTCATTATCTTTTTTATTTGTCATAATTTATACAATAATAATAATTGGTTCGATTTATGTAAGTAATTTGTGATAGAATTTAGCCAATAAATCAATTTTAGGTATTTCACTTGATTTAGTCTAATTTATAGAGATAATTTGTGTTATAAT
>JBAMJV010000208.1:172500-273395 GCA_037951105.1 Echinarachnius parma | reverse complement strand
TGAAAAATAATTTGTCTTGGCAAGAAATTGCTTGCACTGAAAAGTGATCCGTTACTGCATTAGCTACGTTATCTGAATGACCGAAATGAATTTTGGAAAACAGAAACACGTTCCATGTTTTTCTTGGTAGTACGAATACATCTGCCAGTATTTTGAAGTCGTGATTGAGTCCTGTTTAACTGAACATGTGTCTAAAACCCTGTCTAAGTCCCGTCTATCTTTAGTCACGAGGTCGTGACTAAAGTTTGGGCATTTTTTTTTGTTTGCCCTTCTTTTTTTTTTTCGATAAAATATACTAACCATACTTTGTGATGACACCTTATAAATTTCATAATCCACACTGTAATATATAATGTTTCTATCATTGAAGATTCAGTTTGAATCGACCTTTATATCATCTGAAAGTTTTAAATGAACTATTTCATAACAGCCTGCCACATTTTATTTTCCAGGCTGGTTTATGGTGCACGACTCGAGCAGAGGGAGATACAAAGTCGGTTCGAAATCTGGACTCATGTCGCCTCTAATGCCCCATGACAAAAGCTGTCTACATCTCTTCGTGTTCATGTCGGGCGAATCTGTGAATGATCTCCGGATCTTACAAAAGTTCTATAGTATCGACGGGATTGAGGAGGAGACATTGGTCTTGTTGTCGGGGGACCAAGGTGATGGATGGAAGGAATTGTTCGTCGACGTGCCATCCTCTTTTAATGAATCCAAGGTGTGTTGGTGATTGCAATTCAATTCACACAGCTTGTCCATAATTTGACAATGAATGGTTGAATGAATGACTAAACGAACGGACAAATTAACAAACAAGTGCATTAAGTAATCAATGGGTGAATGAATTGATAACTTTGTTAATTAAGCCGTAATAGAGCAATTTTTTGAACGTGTTTATAAATACATATTTAGGTGATTACCCAGTTTCACCTTGTACCGAGTCCTCATTCATGCAACTGGATGGTGGGCAGCAATCTCGGGAATGATTTAATTTCAGTTTCTGTTAAGAATTATATGCCCACAAATTCTTCTTATTGTGTAGATTGTTCTCCAAGCGGAGGTAAATACACCTACCAATGAGGGCGCTGTGCTGGTAGATGACCTTTCTTTGACTAGGGGTTCCTGTCCATCGGGTAAGTGGATTTTTAGCTGATCGCTTATCATGACATACACTTCGAGCACAAACTGTCCCATCTATTATTTCCTTGCCCATTTATCTCTTCTATCGCTCCCATCCCTCCGTCTACATTATAAGTATTTCCCTTACCCTTTTCACCCTCATTACGTCAGAAATTCCTACAGAGCATGCGCAAAAGTCTTGTTTGAAGTTAAACAAGACAGTGTTTCATTCGACAGGACTTGGACACAACTTCAGAAAACGACTTGGACACAACTTCAGAAATCGAAATTTAGTAAGACAGGACTTATACGCGACCTCGCGTTTAGGTCCTGTCTTACTAAACAGTTTTTTAACTTTAGTCACAACTAAGTTAGACACGACTTCAGAATACCGGCCAGTATGTTTATGAAACATCCCCATAGTCATTTGAATTTATGTTGCTTCTTTGCCTCATGTACATGATGAACAAATCCTGAATTAAAGGGGTAGTTGAGTTTCGGTAAAGAGAGTACACTTTTGGTCACTGAATTTTAGTAACCTAAACCTGCACCATTACATTACAAACTAATAGTTATAAATCCACCGTGCTCGAAAGGAATATAAAATTACAGATGACTAAGTAAAAGGTCTGTTATTATTCAAAAGGAGTCATTAAAACTCAAGAGGGCGCTCTCTAAACACTCGTCGGTCTCAACCATTCTATATAAAATATTTTGCATGTGATGTTTTGTTGAAATAGTGATAAGATAGAGAGATAATTAACAACTATTAAAAACCCTCTTTTGTAAATTTGTAAAAAGAGCAAGCATTTTTAAAAATTTGTTACGGCTGGTTCAAAATTATCGAATATTTGTTGGGCCCCACAATTATTACAAATGATTATGTTTATGGATATTTCAGCCATTTCTGAACCGAATTTGATCAAATAAAGTTTATTCTGTCATTATAATTGTATGCTTTTCGAATAAGAATGGTAATGTGGCACTAGATTATTTGAGCGCGGGAGGGGGCAGGTGCTTAGGTGGCTATATCCATTGGGCATGGTGTAGTAGGCGAGGTGGGGCGCGATGCAACTCCCCGCCTCTTTTAAAATTCCAAGTCACGAGATCGTGTCTAAATTTGTCGTATTCTGAAGTTGTGACTATAAACCTTTTTTTGAATCGAAGTCCAGTGTAATTCCCGACTAAGTCCTGTTTAACTTTAGAATACGCGAGAGGTATGCTTTACCTCAAAATGAATCTCATAATAATGTTTACAAAATTGCATTATGTGTTGCTCTAGAATACGAGAAATTAGAAAGAAATACAATAAAATTGATTTGTCACATAACACAGATATATTAAAGGGGAATTAACCCTTATCCTGTTGACTTACTGGATGTGATGAGAGCATAACTACTATCATTGCTAGTCATTTATTTCATCATGAATATTCCCGATTACAAAAATAATCAATATTTTATGGACCACTGTCGTCTGCTTTCAATGCCCATAGGAGGCGGCCATTTCTTCCAACTACTCGCGGTGAAATGACGTGGCAGGCGGATAACACAATAGCATTATCGTAACCCGCTATTGTGTTCTCCGCCTGACACGTCATTTCACCGCGAGAAGTTGAAGAAATGGCCGCCTCCTGTTGACATTGAAAGCAGACGACAGTGGGCCATAAAATATTGATTATTTTCATTATTGGGAATATTCATGAGGAATTAAGTGACTAGAAATGACACGAGTTATGCTCTCATCACATCCAGTAAGTCAAAAGGATAAGGGTTAATTCCCCTTTAAGTTCGAAATCCTTCAAGTTAAAGGGGTAGTTTAGTTTTGGTAGAGAGGGTGCTGCGCATCACAATTTGTTTGTGAGGTAATGAAAAAACAAAACTATTTGGTCAAAATCGACCCAGAAGCGGCTGAAATATCAATAAATATATCTGATCTTGTAATTATTTGGGGCTCAACTTGTTGTTGATGATCTCTCTTTTTAATAATTATTTCAATAAAACATCACATGCATAATTTTGTATGAAAAATGGTTGAAACCAATGCCTTTTTAGAAAGCGCCCTCTTGTGATTTAATGGCTCTTTTTGAATGATAACAGGCTTTTTACTTAGTCGTTTGTAATTGTGTATACCTTTCGAGCATGGTAGAGTTATAACTATTAGTTTATAATCTTACTGTCCAGGTTTGATTACTAAAGTTCAGCCTTACCAAAACTGTACTACCCCTTTAAAGAGAGAAAGAAGAAAATACACACAAATGTTGCGTTTTCATTGTATACGGACGTCAGCTGATGTGCTGACTGGGCGGAGAATGACAGTTCGTGCACCCTCAGGAATTTCAAGTAAAAGATACAGCAAATTTTGCAATTCTTAAGAATTGCACCTCTTAAGAATTGGCCTTTACCGTGTGGACACAATACAACTATTCTTAAGAATTGCAACTCTCGCGAATTGCAAAATGTGTGTCCAAACGATGCCAATTCTCGAGAGTTGCAACTCTTAAGAATTAAAACCAGAAGTAGTGTGCGCGCCTTTCTCATTTGAGGTCACGCGCACTCACTTAATTTGTTTTCACACCGGAAGCATATCTAAACTACGATTTTTGATTGTGTCCAAACGGTAAAAGAAACTAGCGCTCACAATCTGGTGAGTATCTTGTGATTTGCAAATCACAAGATACTCACAACGAGTTTGCAGTGCGCGCAATCTTGTGATTTGGAAATCACACGATAACAACGAGTTTTGCATGTCCAAACGAGCGCAAATCACAAGATACTTACAAAATTGGCTTTTACCGTGTGAACCATAGAATTATAAATAAACAAACCAATCCGTTTAGAAGGCCAACTTATCGCGCGCAAGTCACGTGTCCCATAGACTTTGTACAAAGACGCTTAATGGAAAGACCCATAGAAGTATGACTCCAACACTGCCGTTGTAGAACTAGAAGGTAAACTGTATCGCGCGCGGTGACCGTACCCTGTACATTTTGTACATAAAACAATGGCGGGCTGACGGTCTTGTTTACGAGCAGTATTGAACGGAGGAAGTTCGTCACAAAACTGCATTGTGGGGAAATAATATGACGAAACAATAGGAATGTGCGTAAGGCGCGCACTTTACCAGGCGCACTCAAACGATACATTTTCTATGGCAAAGACATAGAAGTAGTATATAAATAACTAGAAGAGAATCTACGCACTGCGCGCTAATTTTCCCATAGCCTTAACATGCAGCAAACATGGCCGGTTAGGGAAACTTCATGGACTGGCTAACATGGAATGCTGGGTATTTCGTAGTCTATGATCTAAGACCCTCGATCGCATGTTAAAAATAATCCCACCACCCATAATAGATAGGCGCC
The DNA here is from genome assembly GCA_037951105.1 of Echinarachnius parma. NCBI lineage: Eukaryota > Metazoa > Echinodermata > Echinoidea > Clypeasteroida > Echinarachniidae > Echinarachnius > Echinarachnius parma. The sequence goes on along the minus strand of JBAMJV010000208.1, from coordinate 268,909 downwards.
AACGAGAGAGATCTGCACAACAGCAGTGATGGCTGCCAGCCGAGGCCTCGTGAGCAGCGATCACTGATGTTATGCAGACCTCTCTTGTTGGTCGCGTTATGTTCAGCATGCGATCGAGGGTCTCGATCCTAGACTAAACGTATCCCAGAATTCCATGTTAGCCAGTCCATGAAAGTTTCCCAGATTAGCGCACAGTATGACCAAAGATAACGGCAAAAATAACCGCGGGCTGACGGTCTTGTTTACGAGCAGTATTGAACGGAGGAAGTTCGTCACAAAACTGCATTGTGGGGAAATAATATGACGAAACAATAGGAATGTGCGTAAGGCGCGCACTTTACCAGGCGCACTCAAACTGTACATTTTCTATGGCAAAGACATAGAAGTAGTATATAAATAACTAGAAGAGAATCTACGCACTGCGCGCTAATTTTCCCATAGCCTTAACATGCAGCAAACATGGCCGGTTAGGGAAACTTCATGGACTGGCTAACATGGAATGCTGGGTATTTCGTAGTCTATGATCTAAGACCCTCGATCGCATGTTAAAAATAATCCCACCACCCATAATAGATAGGCGCCAACGAGAGAGATCTGCACAACAGCAGTGATGGCTGCCAGCCGAGGCCTCGTGAGCAGCGATCACTGATGTTACGCAGACCTCTCTTGTTGGTCGCGCTATGTTCAGCATGCGATCGAGGGTCTCGATCTTAGACTAAACATATCCCAGAATTCCATGTTAGCCAGTCCATGAAAGTTTCCCAGATTAGCGCACAGTATGACCAAAGACGCTTAATGGAAAGACCGACCACTGTACACTTATCCTGTACAAAGCGAATGGGCATAGCGCGATGTACAAAATTAACACGCACTTTGATACGCGAGCTATTCATTATGACGTCACAATAACAATGTTTACTTCGCCCGACTAAAAATAACTTCAAGATGACGTGATAAAGTTTGATGAACCCAAATTTGCATATCACGCGTGAAATTTGTTTTACGCACTTGGTTACGCGTACAATAATAAAGAATAAATTAAAGACAGTGCGCGGACTGAGCGCGCGTTATCATTAAAATACGCGGGTAGCCATTGCCATTTTTTCTGTACACGGTAAGATCTTTAAATTGTAAAAAATATAGTTCTCACAGCTATCATTTCAAACGTAAAAACGCTATCGACTATAATTTTTAAATATTTTTAACTAACTAAAAACAATATTGAATTAGAAAATCAATGTGTCCCCCAGGTGTACCCAACTTTGAGATAAGCTGATGTTCAATCGTCATACTAGCCTGAATTTGCCGAGTTTAAGTAAGTACGATCTGATCCTTACTTTTGTTTAAATTAATACTAACAAAGGGCACATTTGTTCCAAAAAAGCTATCGACTATAATTTTTAAATGTTTTTTCATTAATTTAAATGAACAAGATTCAGTACTGTACCCAAACCTCTGGGTGTACCCAACTTTCTCTTAGGCTCGATTTGAATCTTCATTCTGTTTGAAGGAACATCGATGCGCGACCGCTAGTGATCTGTCTTGTAATTCTACAGTCTTTGGTATGACCCCCCTGGGCAAAGATGTCATAAGCGCGTACATTTGTGATTTTGCGCGCGATGAATTTGTAAACAATTTTTGCCCTTGGCTGAGACAGTAGCCGCATTCAGACGATAAAAACAAATCTCGTGGTTATCTTGTGGTTATCTTGTGGTTTGCAATTCTTAAGAATATCTTGTGGTTTGCGCTCGTTTGAACACGCAAAACTCGTGGTTATATTGTGGTTTCCAAACCACGAGATTGCGCACACTGCAAAAAATGCGCAATCTCGTGGTTATCTTGTGGTTATCTTGTGGTTTGCAAACCACAAGATAACCACAAGATACTTGTAAGATTTTGCGCAGAATGAGCGCGCGATAAGCGCGCGACTGCGCGCAGTCTACTTTTTTTACCGTCTGAACACAATCAGCTTCGAGACTCGTGGTTTGGGTTGACCTCATGACCGAGATATGCTTCCGGTGTGAAAACAAGTCAAGTGAGCGCGCGTGACCTCAAATGAGAAAGGCGCGCATGCTACTTCCGGTTTTAATTCTTAAGAATTGCAACTCTCGAGAATTGGCATCGTTTGAACACACATTTTGAAGTTCTTAAGAATTGCAATTCTTAAGAATTGCAATTCTTAAGAACTTGGCTTTCATCGTCTGAATACGGCTATTGATCCCTGTATGAAGGGCGACTCTACTGCAAATATTGAGCATTCATAAACAGTATTTAACACAAAATGTAACTAAAAAAGTGGTCTTATTGATGGAGTAGAAGGGCAACACAAATTGATTACGCTAGGTAAAGAGGTGGTGAATATTTTACCGCTCAATGGGATGTATTTCATTATTAAATTCCAGATCAATTTCGAAAAACACAGCCTGTCATACTTTTGATGACGTTTTGTGACGTAGCTAAGCTGCTTCTAATCGCATACATGCCTTAACCATCATGGCGGCTGAGTTTACCCCCCCTGGAAAGACCCATAGAAGTATGAATAACAAAACCAACCCGTTTATAACTAGAAGGCCAACTTATCGCGCGCAAGTCACGTGTCCCATAGACTTTCTACATGGGCAAGATGGCGGAGTGACGCGATTTTTGAAGCTTCCGAACACTACTTCTCTACGTCATCGCGTAGTGACCTAGAAAGACTTGACCAATCATCATGCTATGAAGTGCGTAGACTATCGCCCCTATTTTCCTGCGCACTGTCCTAGATTTTATCACGCTTTTGAGAACAATGGGATCCATGGTGACGTATGCATATGAACTTGTTTTATTGACCTCGATCCGGTGACGACGTGTATGAACTGCTCTGTGATTGGTTTATGTAGTTCCCAAGTAGTATTGGTAGTGGTATTAATGAAGCGCAATTTTGCTGAGAAGTGCGTGTTTAAATGCCATGGCAACTGCAGCACAAATGAGTGCGCAATGCGTAATTACTTTAGCTTTTTGCGTAATGAGTTATTTTATCCAATGAATCCACGTATGGTAATTTGTTCAAATTAATAAACTATGACGTACTACCTCATTTGCATGAAATTCCGAACGTATTTTCAAAAACTCGCTGCTGAAGGCGTGGCCTATCTCTGTGGTTAAAACGCTATACGCATATTCAGTTGGGCTTCTAGTATTTCTATTGTATTTCTGTGTGCCAGAGTGCCGCGATTTTTGATCATCGAAAGGAATACCACTGCAGGTTGCATTATGGGATACTTGGGAATTACATAAACCAATCACAGAGCAGTTAATACGCGTCGTCACCAGATCGAGGTCAATAAAACAAGTTCATATGCATACCTCACCATAGATCCCATTGTTCTCAAGCGTGATACAATCTAGGACAGTGGGCAGGAAAATAGGCGCGATAGTCTACGCGCACTTCATAGCATGATGATTGGTCAAGTCTTTCTAGGTCACTACCAAGGATATTTAAATATATTAAGCGTATTTGTACAATAAGCGTATTGTACAGCTATACGCTTATATAATAAGGATCGTTTACCTTATCGCGCGCTATTCACTTTTCTACAGGATAAGCGTGTCCATGGGGAAATAAGCGTATTGCGCAGAGACAATTTATGTAAATTAGACAAACGTTCAACATTAACATAGAAACAACAACAACAAAGGAAGCGCGCACACCTCTGACCCATGGACATAGATATACGTAGATTCATAATACCACAACTGATGATGCAGCCGGTTTGAAAGCAAATTTCAGATTTTTAAATTTGTGCTACACAAAAAGAAATTTTAATTTAACAAACGGAAGTATAATTAATATTAAGGAAATAATTGATGATTTTGAGTGCGATAGGGCACGTTTATTTGCACGAATCGTGCAGCCACGTCAATACTATTGAACGAGCTACGAAGTAGCGAGTTCAATAGTATTGACGTGGCTGCACGCTGAGTGCAATAGACTGCCCTCGCACGAGAAATCATTAATTATTTTCTTTATATAACAACTACACTTTTGACACAAAATATGTTTTTATAATCCCAGGAAAAACGATGCCGTTCCAACATGTCCATGAAGCTCTAACCAGTTCCAAAAGAACTCGCCGTAAAATTGAATGCTCTTTTTTGTGTACAATGTCCCGTCATCCTTTCTCTAACCAGCATAAAAGCGACTCAACACTTTGTCTAGTTCATCCGCTTTCAAATGATCAACATCCTCAATCAACTTGAATCAAGAGAGTTTAGCCCTACACATTTTGCAAAAGCTTCAAGAGGATTCACTGCATATTTAGTTAACTTTTTGGTATACAGAGTAACGTTCAATCAAGAACATTTGCTAGGCCTAGCCCTAGTTCATCTTCAGTTTAATAACACAAAATTCGCCATCGTAAAAGTAATATACATACCATGTTCGATCCAGTGTACAATAAACAAACAATGTCAATAATGTTATCCAGATAAACAATCCAAAGAAGGTGCGAGTCAATATTTTAATCCAGATGAATAATCCAAGTGAAATAGGGTACTTGAGTTCAAAGTGCGAGAACTAAGCGTACTAGTAGTAGTAGTACCAGTACTTAGATCTTAGAACGCTTAAACGCGACGCGGTCTTTGTACACGGGAGAATTAGAAGTATCTGACGTGTGTACAACCTTTATGAACTTCTTACGACGCGACCAGACAGCTTGTGCGCGCTTAGCGCGCTTGTTGTCCGAGCAACAGAGTAAACTCGCAACGCAGTATAAGTAAACAAACAAACAACGATTAAAGCACGCTTATAAAAATGCAGCGAAGCTCGCTGCATGCATGCATATTCACACGACGCGTAATGTACGTTTAATAACGTGTAGGGTTTACCACCGGTACATCACTCCTTTAATTGATGACGTCAGCCGTGCAAAAGTCGACTATAGCACGGCTGACGTCAGTTACTGAGTGCAGATAGATCATTTTTTCTGAATAGCATGTGACCTGAATTCAGCCAATCACAACACGAGAACATTCTAAGGCGTTATATAATCAACAATATTGTATGTTAAATTTTGATACTAGTGCATTAGTTGCGCCAGTACAAGTTGGCCATTTTGAAAATTTATTCCGTATCTATTTCTTCCTACAATTCTGTGGTGTGGTCTGCTGAAAGTCATATCTCCGGGCACCCGGGTTGTGTATAATAATCGATACTGCTGGCGATTTTTGGGTTGGTTTGTTTATTCATAATTCTATGGTACAGTCAATGCATTGGCGCGCGCGGGAAAATTGTCTGCAAGTGTAAAACATGTACTAATTGGTAGCATTATGCTATAACTTTTGCCATTATCATTACAGGCTTTGGTTTATTCATGTTTAAGTGTTTGCATTACTAAAGTACTGTAGTTTGTTTATTTGGTGTGAATACAGTCAGCTATTTTGATAATTCACTTATCAATATGATACAGTAATTCATTGTTTCGCTGCTTGTTTCCCATACCTAGCGGCATGATCATGAGATTTTACGAAATTTCCTTCCATTTTACAGGTCTCTCAATTTACTCACGACGTATTTAAATAGTCAGCCAAGTTCAATTATTTGAAGTGATGTTGCAAAAAGTGTTATTCCTAAATTCATAAATTTCCGATATGATTTGTTAATTATATAGCGTTATAGCCATTCTGAGAGTGTGTCTGCTATGATTCAACAACTTCAATGGAGTACACTGGAAAGACGCAGACACATCTCCTGCCTTAGCCTCCTCTACAAAATTCAGAATGGCATGGTAGCAATTACACCTGACCAACTCCTCACACCAATGGCCCCAAGCATCACCAGACAATACCACCCAAATAAGCTCAAGCATATACATACTCGAACTCGGCTTTACCAGAACTCCTACTTCCCACAAACTGTAACAGCATGGAATGCGCTCCCCAATAATATCTTGGCTTCTACATCACTAGGAGCCTTTGCGGGAGCAGTTGCCCCAATCGGCAATTAATGGGACACCTCACCGGTTCCCCTCGACTCTACGTCCTGACTGATGGACCCTGTCGAGTACCCAAGTAGAAGTAGAAGTTTACGTGCGAACTTATACTCGTGGACATAGACCTGCGATTTTGTTTTAATTGTTTGTTTTCATGCTATTGTATGTGTTTGTTGTTGGTGTGTTGATGATACATTTAATCTGAATATCATTCTTTTAAACTTGGGCGATTCAGCGGTTGTTGTTTTTTTAAAGATGAAATTATCAGTACTATTTGGATATTTCTTGATCTCGCAAAAACAACTTAAGATACGCTTTAATTAAAAATCTACTAAAGGAACTATTAAAATAATTTATTAAAGCTTTGTGTAAGTGAGGCTCTATTTTTAAATTTAAAACAGGATTACTTGATCAGCAATGGTGCTGTTGTTCGCCAAGGTCCTGATATAACATCTTAAAATACAAATACAATGCAATACAGTATTACGTTCAAAGGCACACACATACATACACGCACGCACGCACACACACACGCACACAAACACCTATATCGCTTTCGTTGTACATTAAAGGGATGATGCAGTTTTGATCAAACAGAACTGTATAGTGTTTTACACTTACGGTATATCATTAAAAAACTTATAGTTTAATATCAATGATACTTGTATTGTAGAAAAGCTCATACAAACAGCTATAAGTAAAAATCCTGTTATCATTCAAAAGCAGCCTTTCAACCCTTTTCATGAACAATTGTGCTTGTGTATTCTGTTAAAACAATCATTCAATAAAGAGATCATCAACAACTATTGAATATAACCTCTTGGTTATTCGTGCGGGCGTTATATAATTTTTATTGGTCAAATAATCAAATGAACGGGGGCCCACATATTTTATTCCAATCAGATTTTTGATATTACAGCTAGTTCTCAACAAATTTTGATCAACAAATTTTATTTATCTCTAAAATCACGTGCTCTTCCAAGAATTACACTTAGTTTTTCATAATCTCGCAAATTCATTATTTCTCGAAGCGTCCTCCAAGCGTCAAAACCAAAACTTACTATAAACACAAACGACATTCGGATTTTGAGTATTATTATAAACACACAATTCTATCATATCTGGCACCACTTTACATATATTGCCATTTATTTCCTACTAGAATATTGTGTGTATTGGTATTCAAATCGCCAAACCCTTGTCTCGAATAGAATATGGCAAATTGACAATTATTTGTGCTTAAAAGTTAAAGGGATAGTTGAGTTTTGGTAAAGAGAGTACAATTTTAGTCGATTTTAGTAAGCAAAACCTGCACCATTTACATCAGGTGATTTCAAGTATGGAGTTTAGGGCTGGTGTTAGTGTTTATCAAACTGGTGTTTGTGTGTAATAAACACTAACACCGGCCTTAAACACCATACTTGAATTATAAACCAATAGTTATTACTCCACCATGTTAAAAGTAATACAATATTACAAATTACATGTACTAAGTAAAAAGCCTGTTTTCATTCCAAACGAGCAATTAAAACTCAAAAGGGCGTTTTCTAAACACTCATCGGTTTCAACCATTCAAAAACAAATATCGTCCATGAGATGTTTTGTTGAAATAGTGATTAGATAGACTCATAGAGAGATAATCACCGACCATCTCAAAACCTATTTTGTAATTTTTTGAAAAGAGAAAGCATTTTTTTTTTTTTACGGCTATAGTTGGTTCAAAATTGTTGAATAATTTTGGGGCCCCACATTTATTACAAATGTTTATGGATATTTCAGCCATTTCTCATCTATCCCTTTAATCCTATTGATTATGTTATTATAGGATGAATGGGTGAATGAGAAAATAAATAGGTATACGACATTGGAGAAATGCTCCAATAATAAATGCTGCCACATTCTGTTTGAGACCCACTTGTTAACAAAGGGTAGGTACTAGCTCAGCCATGAAGCAAACGATTGTTTCAAAACTCATTTCAGAGAGGAGGTAATTAGCTAATCCACTGATACGAACAGGTCTCAAATAAATGAGAATTAGGAGGCTCGAAAACTTTCCAAACTTTTTGTGAGGAGCTAATTTAAAAAAAAAAAATAGTAAATTTCCAGAAAATGTACCTGTAAGTATTTATTTTGTTGTTCTTTAATAATCAAATACATTTGGGATCCCACATTTATCCTGATCAGATATATTTATTGATATTTCAGCTGTTTCTGACCCGATTCTGATTTAATGAGGAGTATTATGTTACATTACAGAACTTAGAAGAACCATTTGTCACAAATCCCTTTCAAGATCAAGTCATCATAAATATTGCACTTACAGTTACACACTTCTCAACAACATGATTGACAGCTTACACCGAAGAAGGGTTCCCCTCTGCTTTTTAAGGACTTGGGACCTTCAAATCTGAAGAATAAAATATTTGCAAATGTATACTTAATGATCAATGACTATTTCGGGGTATGATCTAAAAGTACACATTTATAATACATAATTATTCTTCGGATTTGGCAGCATTAGAACCATTTTCAAAACGAACGGCTAGAAGGTTACAATGACACAAACAACTGAAAAATTGATGGCATCTAATTGTTTAATGTCTTTCATTCGTCAACAGACTTAGACTAAGAATCTGAGTTAACCTGGCGCCGTGCAAAGCACACCCACTGATTTACAGATAAGAATGAGTAGGCCTAATTCTAACTCTAACTTAGTCTAACTCTAAGAGTAAAACTAAAAGACTCTGCCTCTGGACTCTATAAACCTCTAGTCTGACTAGAAGTAAATATTTACTAAAGTAAACATTTAGTCTTATTTAAATTTGTATTCTCTAATTTTTTAAAAGTACTATAATGACTATTTTATTAGTCTTACTCTAGTCTTATGTTCATACTAGTCTAAGATAACTCAGATTGTATTAGTTAGTCAAGAAATCTAGACTAGTCTTAGACTTAGAGTAAGAGTAAGACTATGAATGATATAGACTAAATGAGTAGTGTAGAGATTTAATTGAATAATTGTTAATGTTAATTTATACTTATTGAGTAAGTGTAACTGTAATTACGGTAAGTTACTAAAATACTACGTCAATTCAAGCCCAAGGACAGGTCACTAACTAGTAATTATAGCAAGTAAGTAGGTCTAGACTAGAGTAGAGTAACTAAGACATCAAGTGAAATCTGAAGTAAGTCTAACTTACTAATAGTTACTAGTCTAGTCTAGACTAGATATAGTTAGTAAAGACTAGTCACTACTATTTTAGAATGATTACTAGTCTAGATCTATAATTAAATTCTAACTAAGAATTATATAAGAATGATACTTGATACTGATAGTGTCTTTACTTAGTGAGTATTTTATAACTTTTGTATATGTTTAACAAATGAAATAGAACAGAAGATTTGACAACAAGTTGTGGAGCAGTCGAGACTCGAGTAAGACAAAGTCGAGGATGAGGTCGAGCCGATGGCGAAGGCTGAAGTCTGAATCAATTCGACTTAATTCACAAATGGGTACACCAGCAAAACATAAGGCAAAACTTCAGAGTTCAAAGTATTTAATCGCAACAATGTCTATAACTAAAAAACTCCAACCAGTCCAATTAAAAGAACTTGCACATTAAACAGAGTCATGAGGAATTTATTGATTCAACCCCAAAATAGCTAGAAATCGAAGCCGGGGCCATTATTACAGTACCAACAGCAACACTACAACAGGCAACAGCATGCAACACACAAACTGAGAGTGAGACTGGTCACTGAGGCGTTTGCAAATTATTTTTTCGTCCGTACAACTAACTAGCTATACTACAACCACTCGTCCACTGTCAATGGAATACGCTACTTTAAATAAATCTACAGTAAACCAGCCGTCGGGGCGGCTCAGCCTCAGTCAGGGCAGGCCTCACTTCATACAATTAATTTACATAATTATGTCAAACTCATAGATAGACTGTCTGTAGACGACTTTAGTTTTTACTTTAGTTTAGTCTAATTAAAATGGCTAGAGACGAGTCTAGAGACTAGACTAGTCCTAGAGTAGACTAGACTAGACTCAGACTCAGAGTCAGAGACAGAGTCAGTAAGACAGTAGAGACAGTCATTCGAGAATGCGCTTGCTAAGTCTAAGAGTAAGAGTAAGAATATTATTAATATTATTGTATTTAATTATATTAAAGATAAATTAAAATGAAATCATTGACATTGACTGAGTGACCATTGGCATTGACATTGTTAACATTTTGATTTAACAAGTGTCAAGTCATATTCATAATTATTATTAGTCGATAGTAGTATTAGTAACTTAGGACCCGGCTTCTGTCCTTAGGCTTAGCCTAAACTGGTCCCCTAAACTAGGGCTATGGGCTAACTACTCTCTCAGACCCACCTCCAGCAGTATTTTGGAGGATTAAACGATTCAATATTTAATTTTGTATTGTCTGACTCTGAGACCGTCCAATCCCAGTTGGTACCAACACAAAATACCGCATATGGGACTACGGTTACTTAAGCCTCGTATCATTACTTCTAACAATCCTCCAGATAACAACAAATAAATCACTTACCCTTGGCCTTCACTCGCTGATAATAGTCAAGATGATCTGCATAATGAAATTCCAACGGTTATTAAGTGATAGACATAATTTTCAGATAATGGAGTCATATTAAAATGTATTTTTGCGATTTACTTTCCCTTTTTTCGCAGCAACTAGACCAGTCAGCTGTGATCGTTTCCATGGAGATGAAGCCGATTCCCAACCTTATTAGGTTAATATCGCGATTTTTTGTATCGTTCTCAAGGTTTTCGATTCTAGTCCTCTGACGTCACTTCGATCGATAATATTGGAATTTATGGTGGGAATATTGTATATTTTACCCATTTATGTTGTATTTACTGACTCAAATGTTAATAAATATTTAAAATTGTATTATTATAAAGTGAAAGCAATAAAGACTGTATTTTATTTCCGTAAATCAAGTCTAGCGATCTTACTGTGCTCTCCAAATTGGGGCCGTATTGACACCAGCGCACAAATCAGGTTTTGGCAGCTGGTGCGGCGATCGCGCAATCGATGAGCTGTTTCTCTCTTTGATAGTATATCACAGTATCGAATCTCTCTGGTCACTACGCGATGACGTCTAGTGGTATTCCTTTGGTGCTTCAAAAATCGCTTCACTCCGCCATCTTGCCCATGTACAAAGTATATTGGACACGTGACTTGCGCGCGTTAAGTGAGCCTTCTAGTTATAAACGGGTTGGTTTGTTTATTCATAATTCTATGAGTGAAAAGGAAAACAGGCGCGATAGTCTACGCACTTCATAGCATGCTGATTGGTCAATTCTTTCTAGGTCACTACGCGATGACGTAGAGAAGTAGTGTTCGGAAGCTCCAAAAATCGCGTCACTCCGCCATCTTGCCCATGTACAAAGTATATTGGACACGTGACTTGCGCGCGATAAGTTGGCCTTCTAGTTATAATCGGGTTGGTTTGTTTATTCATAATTCTATGAGATAACGGGATGGTTTGTTTATTCATACTTCTGTGAGATAACCCATAGAAGTATGAATAAACAAACCAACCCGTTTATAACTAGAAGGCTCACTTAACGCGCGCAAGTCACGTGTCCCATAGACTTTGTACATGGGCAACATGGCGGAGTGAACCGATTTTTGAAGCTCCCGTAGCCTACTTCTCTACGTCATCGCGTAGTAACTTAGAAATACTTGACCAATCATCATGCTATGCAGTGCGTAGACTATCGCGCCTATTTTCCTGCGCACTGTCCTAGATTTCATCACGCTTATGAGAACAATGGGAGCCATTGTGACGTATGCATATGAACTTGTTTTATTGACCTCGATCCGGTGACGACGCGTTTGAACTACTCTGTGATTGGTTAACTGTAGTTCCCAAGTAGCCCATAATGCAACCAGTTGTAGGCTCTTCCGGTGAGCAAAAATCGCTGCACTCTGGCAGCAGTGACACCCCCCTGAGATAACCACAAGATTGCGCGTAGTTTGCAGTGCGCGCAATCTTGTGGTTTGGAAACCACAAGATAACCACGAGTTTTGCGTGTTCAAACGAGCGCTAACCACAATATAACCACAAGATAGCTCTAAGATTGCAAACCACGAGATAACCACAAGATTGGCTTTTATCGTGTGAACGCAGCTATTCTCTACATTATTGATCCTTTTTCGAACAATTTTTGGCTCGAAATTGTTCGCTGTAAACGGCATTTTACGTATTTGCGCACACACGCACGCGTCGTGACGTAACAATAGGAGATTTGAATGATTGAAGTTAGCAACTAAATTAGCCATAGAGCATATACTTTTACGGATACAACATCACAATAGTTGCTTACCTCAAATATAATAACGGGATTTTTGGCGAGATTATTTCAACATCGGTGTCAGACAGAAGAACCCCGCAAAAAATACTAATATTATTTGAAATAATCTTGGTTCGTTGCAGGGTTTTTTACGGGATTTTTCGCGGTATTATTGGTGTCAGACAGCGAATAATCTAGTTAGAATTTTCTAGATAGGAAAAATACTAGTATTTTTTACTCTGTCTGACACCGCCTATGGTATAGGATAATTGAATAGTGGTTGGTCTTTCCATTTAAAAGTGTCTATGGTGCAGGTCAGATTTTTTACATGCGTAAAAGTTCCGTTTAAAGTTAAACAACTGTTCATTTAGCATGTTTAGTCAGGACTTAAACACGACTTCAAGATTCAAAATGTATAATTTACTTACGTTTAAGCCCTGACTAACTAACAATCGTTAATTTTAATGACGACTTAGTTCGACACGACTTACACCGGCCATCAAATTATCTTTTCCAGGGATCCCTCCCACATCCTCGCAATTAACGTTCCATGGCCTCATCCTACAATGTGTGTCATGATTGAAGATCTGGCTAGCATGAGCACAGAAAATGCAATGGGTATTACAGAGAAACATATAGGTTAACGTATATAATAAAGCCGACTCGGCCATGTTGATAACGCACCGGTCTGCATTCCGAAGGTCGCAGGGTCGAATCCCAGACCAGTCAACATTGCGTGGTTGAACTTTATTAGTCTTGTTCTTTATAACAGATCCCTATGGGCTAGAATGCACCTTTGAGACCGACGTGTGCGGCTTCACCCAGGACACTTCGGATACGGCTGGACACTGGCATCGAATTAGACCCACTGCTAGGGGTTTCAACTTGCCGGTCACTACGGACCACACCCACGGCAGAGAAAAGGGTAGGGTTATTGATGTATTGTACAAGACTACTAATAATACATATCCAAATTATTAGCTGCGGTGGAATTTAATTAACCCAAACTCTCACCGACTGATCAACAAATTTAGCCAAAGGGATATAGCAAAACCAAATTAATAATAAAAATTAAAAGTAAATACAAAATTAAAATAATCTTTTGGTTGATAAAAAGTTAAATAGCAATTGTTCATGTAAAGTGATAACTTTGTGATCTACTTACACTGGCCAATGGTTGTGTATTTTTTAAAAATATGATATGTCCAATGGCAATGTCCATGGTAAATATGTCATATTATTTGAAAATCATCTAGATAATTATAAATCTGCACAATTCAATCATATGTATCTGGGTAACCGAAGAGAAATTTGGGAAACAGAAAGACGTTCCACATTTCTCTCGGACTTGGTAATACGAATACAATGACCGGTATTCTGAAGTCGTGATTAAGTCCTGTTTAACTGAACATGTGTCTAAAACCCTGTCTAAATCCTGTCTATCTTTAGTCACGAGGTCGGGACTAAAGTTAGGGCATTTTCCCGTTTTGCCCTTTTTTTTTCGATGAAATATACTAACCATACTTTATGGCGACACCTTATAAATTCCATAGTCCTTACTGTAATATAGTGTTTCTATCATATGATTGAAGATTCAGTTTCAATTTACCTTTATACCATCTGAAAGTTTTAAATGAACTATGTCTTAACAGCCTGCCACGTTTTATTTTCCAGGCTGGTTTATGGTGCACGACTCGAGTATAAATAGAGGGACATACGAAGCCGGTTCGAAATCTCGACTCCTGTCGCCTCTATTGCCCCCTGACGATAGCACGCGCTGTCTACATCTCTTCGTCTTCATGTCGGGCGAATCTGTGAATGATCTGCTGATCTTACGAAGGCTCTATAGTATTGACGGGATTGTGGAGGAGACATTGATCTTGTTGTCGGGGGACCAAGGTGATGGATGGAAGGAATTGTTCGTCGACCTGCCATCCACTTTGAGTCAATCCAAGGTGTGTTGGTGATGCAGATCAATTCACACAGCTTCTTATTAATTTGACAATGAATGGGTGAATGAATGAATGAATGAATGAATAAACGATGGAATGAATGAATACACGAATGGACAAACAAACGAATGAATTAATCAGTGGTGAATGAATGGATAACTTTGTTAATTTGTCCGTAATAGAGCAATTTTTGTAAAATGTTTTATAAAACACATCTTTTGGTGATTACCCAGTTTCGTTTCGTACCCATATAGTTCCCATTCATGCAACTGGATGGATGCCCTGCTTGGAAAAAAAGCCAAACAATAATCCCCCCTCCCCAAATTTTTGGTTTTGCTATTTTTATTTTAAAAAAAAGTCTGAAAATAGTGAGAAAAAAAAAAAATATATATTCAGAAATAGTATTAGAAATAGTTAAACATTATATCCCTCATAGGATCGTTTTACCATTGAATTTAACAAATGATAGTTTTGGACAACACGCGCAACCCCCGCGCAATCACGTGACTGGGCTTGTTAGTAAAAATTAACACTAAAAGTTCATTACGCGCTCGTCCCATATATCATGTGTTTTAGCAAAATGCACACGCGAATCAATTTGTGCAGTACTCTATGGCGCACACGTTCTAGTCACGTGATTACCCTTGTTAATAAAAACTAACACTTATCTAGGTCAAAGGAAGAAGAACGCCAAGACAGCCAATAAGCACATCCGTGGGAGCGCTAGCACCATAGAATTATGAATAAACAAACCAACCCGTTTATAACTAGAAGGCTCACTTAACGCGCGCAAGTCACGTGTCCAATAGACTTTGTACATGGGCAAGATGGCGGAGTGAAGCGATTTTTGAAGCACCAAAGGAATACCACTAGACGTCATCGCGTAGTGACCTAGAAAGACTTGACCAATCATCATGCTATGAAGTGCGCGTAGACTATCGCGCCTATTTTCCTGCGCACTGTCCTAGATTGTATCACGCTTGAGAACAATGGGATCTATGGTGACGTATGCATATGAACTTGTTTTATTGACCTCGATCTGGTGACGACGCGTATGAACTGCACTGTGATTGGTTTATGTAATTCCCAAGTATCCCATAATGCAACCTGCAGTGGTATTCCTTTCGATGATCAAAAATCGCGGCACTCTGGCAGAGTGACACCCCCCTGGCTAGCACGCATTCATCGCGTATGTGCGCAACTGCCAGCGCGTTAGTGCGCACTCAGTTTTGCGTCTTTGTGATTGTATACGCAAAACAAACAATGACTTATACGATGCGCCATGGTTCTGGAGGCTTCATCAATGTCGATTGATTTTTATATCAAAATTTAAAAGTGATTTTATGAAATATTGAAGAGATTTTCACTTATTTTGCTATAAGATGATCGCAATCCGTGATATTGATGAGTGATATAAAACAACTAACTAATGTGCTTGATTGTGATAGGCAATCTATTACCTCGGTGGGCTCAAAATGATTATTACCCTCAGCTACGCTTCGGGTAATAATCATTTTGAGCCCACCTCGGTAATAGATGGGTCAGAATTTTGAAAAGTGCACTTTTCGGCCCAAACAGGGTAAAATTCAATTTATTTTTTGTATTTAAAGACATCTATCTAATGTGAAAGCATGCAATCCTAGCTTTCAGGCGTACCCCATTATACTGGGAAACTCCATGTGGTTCCGTTTTTATTCACTGTTGAAGTAACCCATCTCCAAAAGGCGAACGTCCGTGAGGGATTATGTAGATATAGATTTAGTACCCATATATCTCATTTATTTTCTGTCATATACAGCTTATATTCGGACAATTTACTTCTAAGACTTGCTTCTCTCTGTATGCCAAACGTGGATTGTGTTTTATTTGCCAAATAGAAAATACAAACGTCCAAACTTTGACTGAATTGTTATATTTCTTTTTAAATAATGTATTATTCGGAACCTTTGCTTTTCTTTAGCCGCATTTTTTAGGAACGCACCTATATACGCTCGTATTCCCGTATCACATATTTTAATGTGCATGTTAATAGGATCAATTGCTGTCTAGATCATATATTACATAATTACATGACCAAAGAGAGTATAGTTTTCATCACGGACGTTCCCATATCGCTCACGGACGTTCGCCAGAAACAAGAATGTTGGCAGAATGATCTGATCTCATCAAAAAGAGTTTCTATTCTTCGTAAATGGCTTTAAAACAGGGGTCATTATAGAAACAAACTTGAACATTGCAATAAACCTTTAAAAATGGTTTGGTTTTTACATGGACCTGGTCGTTATAACGAGTCCTATTATTGGTTTAAATTGATTTAATGCTTATAGAACAATATGATGATAATACTTTATCTATTCCTATTATATTTAAGCTAGAGACCATGTATACATCCTAGTCAGATATAAAAGTAGCATTTCCAAGTCGCCTGGTCCCTCTTTCTTACTATATTGTTTTTAATTACAATTTCACGGACGTTCGCATAAATTTCACGGACGTTCTCTGCCTGAACAGTCTTACAGAAATTGATGACAACATTTATTTGAATCTCCTCCAGACCAATATAAAACATATAAATTTATCAGTTGATGTGATTTTAGCTATCTGAATTAATTATAATGACATGTCTGCTACTTAACTATCACTCTTAGTGGACCTGTGGAAATCGTAACCCCTAATTTTACACCGGCTTTCCCCGGTTGGGCACTCTATAACAGAAATGCCACTATACTTCTGTAAATAAATGATTTTACAACATTTCTGCAAACATAAATAACATGTATAATCAAAATAAAGGCCATTTTCCAGTTACCAGAATACGGTTTCTCACATGAGTCTTAATGTCACGGACGTTCGTATTAATTTCACGGACGTTCTCGAATTGCCTATAGTGGTACCCAAGTGTCCCATCTCGAGTCAATTAATTACAGAAATAAATGTAAGTGCCAACATAACGTAAGTGCAATTATATATGCCTATCACACGTTTCAAACCTTGCCATAGATGTATTTTGACTTTGGGAGACCCATAATATATAAACTGTTATTTTGGTTTGTGTATGTTGTACATATATTTCGATTCAATTCGTATATGGTTTATTAATTGAAAATACATATATTTATCTATTCCAGCTATATGGCTGAATTGCTAATATGCATTTTCACAAAACATAAAACAAACTGAGGGTAACAAAAGCCATGAGCAAAGTAAATAATATACTCGTATAACTTATTTCTTAAATGAATACATATAGATTGCATTTTAGATCATACATGTATATGTTTTGTATAAAGAAATATTAGACATAGAAACCATATATTACGCTAAATATATACGCTAAACTGTGTTTATTATCGCATTTTATTATTATATTTAGAAAGAATATGTTAATTTAATGTAAAACCAAGCGCATAATTATTATATTAAAAACAATCATTTTAAAGCCTAACTGTTTAAATCTAATTTGCAGAGATTATAACTTGTTTTATAACATTAATATGTCAAAGTTAAATCTTTCAAATAATCACGTTGATAGTTAATTCCGATGTTTCCTGGCCCACATCTCGTTTCCCAATCGGTTAATGTTTCAATTAGAATTAAGAACAATGTTGACCTTGAATGGTTTATTATAAATATTGCGCGAGCTGAAAGTGTATAATATTATAATGATCGTAGCAAAAACAATATTTTTGATATATCAAGAAAGAACAAAACAGCCAATATTATATATTATTACGATGAAGTCATCACAATAATGCATAAATCTTACAATCTCTATTAAATGGAAGAAGTCCAACAAATCTAATCCCTTGCTAGATATAATTTCAAACGATACCACATAATTTGGCACTATTAACAGATTGAAGCAGAGATGCTTTGAAAACCCATTCATACGTCATCATAATAGATAGATAATGATAGATACATATTTGCAAGCATTCTGATGGAACCCTGAATAGCATCAGTCATGGGATACCCACATCGGGAAGCTTATTAGGAGTCCAGGGGGCGGAGCCCCCGGAAGCTTTGGGATTTGTAATATCCAGATATAAATATGTTGTCTATATGTAAATATAGAGTTAACTATTCTTTAGTTAATTGGCTTTTGATTTAACTGTTTAGAGATTGGAAGATTATTAGATGAGGGCACTGTCCAAGTATGGATGAATTTTAGTCTGATAGATAAATACTGTCGATTGCAATCATCCTGATGGAGCCTTGAATATAATAAGTAAAGGGATACCCATATTACTCGTTTCCCAATCGGTTAATGTTTCAATTAGAATTAAGAACAATGTTGACCTTGAATGGTTTATTATAAATATTGCGCGAGCTGAAAGTGTATAATATTATAATGATCGTAGCAAAAACAATATTTTTGATATATCAAGAAAGAACAAAACAGCCAATATTATATATTATTACGATGAAGTCATCACAATAATGCATAAATCTTACAATCTCTATTGTTCAATGTTCAATGTTCAATGTTCAATTTTATTTCATTTTCAACAAGAAGGTACATATATTTACAATGAATAATTCACAACAACTTTTGTGAAAGTATAAACAATAAATTATAAACATTGGCAATCAAAATGTATGTTGATATAATAATTGATTTAAAATATAATGAATTAAGATACTACGAAATTTTTAGATTTTTAAACAAGGTACAATTCAATTTTGACATTTAGAAATAATCATATTATAAAAGCGGAAACAGAAAGTAAACGAATGTTGCTGTATGTTTAAATTTCAAGTGAAAATGGAGGGATCCACTAAAAAGCATGGCTTGTAGAATGTGGAATCCCTCAAAAAATAATGTTTTACAAAGTAATTAAAATTGCGAACGTCCGTGAACAAACGTCCGAGCGAACGTCCGTATCATAAATAGTTGTCAAAAGGCTTCGAAAATGCCTGATATAAGTTTTTGGTTAGCTGCTTGCCAAATAAAATTAAATGGAAGAAGTCCAACAAATCTAATCCCTTGCTAGATATAATTTCAAACGATACCACATAATTTGGCACTATTAACAGATTGAAGCAGAGATGCTTTGAAAACCCATTCATACGTCATCATAATAATAAATGTGTTTGTCTCTAGATCTGCATACTTACGGGCTGGATATTGCAGCTTTGCACATCAGGCATAAATTATGATACAATTATGTATTTATTATCGTATTATCATTATTATCATTATTATTATTTTATTCGTTTTTTTTCTTTTTTGAGGGGGGGGGGGGGGGGGGGGGAGAGGGGTATGCATGTATTCGTTGCTTTTTCGTAATACAGTCAATATTGTAAAGCAAGTAGCTATCCTCTCGCAAGTAGCTGACGACCTTTGTGATGTACCTCTTCTTTTCAAACAACTGGTGTCATACAGCCATTTAGTTGGACTTTAATCCGACAGGCAGATGAGAAAACAGTCTCAAAGCCTGCAGCAGAGGAGGAGCCGACAGTCTCAAGTTTTGCAGAGGGTGGGGCAACAGTTTCCACTTAGACCTTCGGTTGAAATGTTGTTATTGCGCCATATACCCCCTTATTATCATTATGTTTTGAACAGCTTTCTTTCGCTTGTAGGCCTGCGACTGTGCACAATCATAATCTTGGGGTTTGCCTTCCTATATTATAATGTCAACGCTGCACGGGTAGAAGTAAATATAATATCTAGGGGTATTACAAAACAGCTAAGCAAGGTGATCAAATGTAAAACGAACCTCCGTGATGGTGACTAAAAATCAACATATTCATGTGTGGTTGGCAGTGACCTGGGTCGAAAGGCACACACAAGGGGCACCTGCTGTCAAAAAATTGTGCCAGTACTTGAACTTTTACTAAGATTTTGGGGGCCATAAATGACGAACGAACGTCCGTGAGCACAACATTTCATAAGTTTGTTACAGTTAAATGACTTGCAGGAAATAAATCCATATGGGATATGAGAGACATAACAATGTACTAACAACATCAAACGGTATCAACTTGATGTGAGCGTTTAACATGGTAACATTATTAGAACAATTTTCAGAATCGAACGTCCGTGAACAAACGTCCGAGCGAACGTCCGTATCATAAATAGTTGTCAAAAGGCTTCGAAAATGCCTGATATAAGTTTTTGGTTAGCTGCTTGCCAAATAAAATTGCTGTACCGGTGTCTACGTGCAGATAAGCAGACTCAGATTCGTAACTGGGTCTACTCTTGCCGGACGTTCGTTTTCATCACGGACGTTCACGAAGATCAGTTTCGGCCCAAACCAAACATTGTATTTGATAGATAGTTTTCAAATAGGCACAATACTGTGGCCCTACTGTGAGTTCATCAGACTGACCCCAGCAATTGATGACTAGGATGCACTTCGCTGAGCAGTGATGATACAAGACGACAGAACGTCCGTGACGAAATCCAGTATAATTTCATACAAAAAAATGTTACTCCGCGAGCAGGAGTAGTTGGCCAACAATTTTTGTAGAATGTGTTCAGTGGGTTCAACCCTTAGTTTTGGCAATAGTTTTTGTTTTGACAACTAAGTAGAATTCTGGTTGTATGAATTTTAATGTATGTTCACGGACGTTCACTTATTATGACCTTTCCTATTGAAATGTACCATGAGATCATATCAATGCCGCTCTACCGCCAATTATTATGTGATACATGCTCAAGACATGTAAGATAGAAAATATAGACGTTAATGCCTTTAATGTTGATTAATATTTTTTTTATCAGGTTTAAAAAAAATCATAATTTTGTGGAAAATGCCAATTTATGCTATTTTTTCACATTTGAGGTCCTGTGGCATGAAACCAAATGTTTGAAATGATATAAAACTATACATTTTTTGAAAGCCTTAATAATTCTCTTTAATATGAGACCCAAAAGAGGTATATCAGAGTTAATGGTGAGACACAGCAAATGATAGAAGCGCTCAAGGTCTGGAAATGGCTAAAAGTGCACTTTTCAAAAATCTGACCCAGATATGACAATCACAAGAAGCCCATTCGTTATTTGTATATTAACAAGGGCAATCACGTGAATAGAACGTGTGCGCCATATAGTACTGCACAAATTTGATCGCGTGTGCATTTTGCTAAAACACAAGATCTATGGGACGAGCGCGTAACGAACTTTTAGTGTTAATTTTTACCAGGGTGTCACTGCTGCCAGAGTGCCGCGATTTTTGGTCACCGGAAGGGACTACTACTGGTTGCATTATGGGCTACTTGGGAACTACAGTTGACCAATCACAGAGTCATCACGGGATCGAGGTCAATAAAACAAGTTCATATGCATACGTCACAATGGCTCCCATTGTTCTCATAAGCGTGATGAAATCTAGGACAGTGCGCAGGAAAATAGGCGCGATAGCAAAGACTGTAGAATTACAAGACAGATCACTAGCGGCCGCGCAGCGATGTTTCTTCAAACAGAATGAAGATTCAAATCGAGCTTAAGAGAAAGTTGGGTACACCCAGAGGTTTGGCTACAGTACTGAATCTTGTTCATTTAAATTAATGAAAAAACATTTAAAAATTATAGTCGATAGCTTTTTTGGAACAAATGTTCCCTTTGTTAGTATTAATTTAAACAAAAGTAAGGATCAGAACGTACTTACTTAAACTCGGCAAATTCAGGCTAGTATGACGATTGATCATCAGCTTATCTCCAAGTTGGGTACACCTGGGGAACACATTGCTTTTCTAATTCAATATTGTCTTTGTATAGGTAAAAATATTTAAAAATTATAGTCGATAGCTTTTAGAGATTTTCACTCACATTTTCTAAATAAAGAATTGTTAAATTCACAGATCTAGAACGTGCACAATAAACAGGCAATGGCATATTTGGATATTTGCATATTATCACGCACACTGTCTGGAATAAACGCACCGACAAACCAATCGACTTTGTTCTTCCCAACATGATACTGCTTTGTGGAATAATTGACCAATGATAACTGCGTATGTGTGCGCATTATAAAATCGGTGCGCTTAGTCAGCTGATTTATTTCCGAAAATAGTGTTGTTGCTAGGCTAAAAATAGCCGAGTCATTCACATTAAGCCAGCAGCAACAACAACAATTATATCCCTCATAAGATCGTTTTACCATTGTATTTGACAAATGATAGTTTTGGACAACACGCGCAATCCCCGCGCAATCACTTGACCGGGCTGTTAGCAACAAATTAACACTAAAAGTTCGTTACGCGTTCGTCCCATAGATCATGTGTTTAAGCAAAATGCACACGCGATCAAATTTGTGCAGTGCTCTATGGCGCACACGTTCTAGTCACGTGATTGCCATTGCTGGTAAAAACTAACACCCTAGGAAGAAGAACGCCAAGACAGCCAATAAGCACATCCGTGGGAGCGTTAGCACGCATTCATTGCGTATGTGCGCAACTGCCAGCGCGTTGGTGCGCACTCGGTTTTGCGTCTTTGTGATTGTATGCGCAAAATAACAATGACTTTAAGCGTATTAGATGCACCCAGGTTCTGGAGGCTCATCTGGCTTCATTAATGTCGATTGATTTTTATATCAAAATTTACAAGCGATTTTATGAAATATTCAAGAGATTTTCACTAATTTTGCTATAAGCTGAACACAATCACTGATATTGATGAGTGATATAAAACAACTAACGAATGTGCTTGATTGTGATAGGCAATCTATTACCTCGGTGGGCTCAAAATGACTATTACCCTCAGCTACGCTTCGGGTAATAATCATTTTGAGCCCACCTCGGTAATAGATTTGACTATCACAAGAAGCCCATTCGTTAGTTGTATACTGCAACAATAAATATGTGGGGAACCCCCTGTGCAATTTGCATTGTGACGTCAGGACTGTAATTGCGCGCATTAACTGAGGACATCGCGCGCTGCCCATTCACTTTGTACAAGAAAATTGTCCAGTGGTCGGTCTTTCCATTAAGCGTCTTTGGCGATAGTCTACGCACTGCATAGCATGATGATTGGTCAAGTATTTCTAGGTCACTACGCGATGACGTAGAGAAGTAGTCCACGGGAGCTTCAAAAATCGTGTCACTCCGCCATCTTGCCCATGTACAAAGTCTATGGGACACGTGACTTGCGCGCGTTAAGTGAGCCTTCTAGTTATAAACGGGTTGGTTTGTTTATTCATACTTCTATGATTTTTACTAACAATCCTGGTCACGTGATTGCGCGGGGATTGCGCGTGTTGTCCGAAACTATCATTTGACAAATTTCAATGGTAAAACAAAAGTAGTTTAAAGATTTGCTATTTTTTCATCATTTTATATTTAATAGTAAAGAAAATAAACCATTTTATTGAAAAATAGCCCCAAAATAGTTTTAAAAAGTATTTTCATAGCATTCAAAATAAGCATGGGGGGCAACAATCTCAGCAATAAGGGAGTTCGTAGTTAGCCCATGGAGCAACGGACGTAATCGGGTTTTCGGAAGATTGTACCAAATTTGAGGCTTTACGCGTACGTTTACGGCAAAGCCTGTGGCGCACGCATTTAAAGTACAGGAGCTCTATGCAGAATTTTAGCGTGCGTGCGTAAATTCTCCTTGTGTTTCGTTACGTTTGAAAGACCTGACCCCAAAAAACTCACCTTAATCCTAAAATATATAACATTGAATAAATATAACCATTCATTTTAATTTTCAAACTTGAAGCAGGCTAAATAATTTTATTTAGAATAAAAATCACATCTTTGCCCGTTTTCAACACTTAAACACGAGCGTTGACATTTTTGTTAAAATCCGAAAATAAATAGAAAAATTAAATTTGAAAAAATCAGTCCTATGTATATGAGATGTCCATTATGATTAATTCGGAAAAACATTCATGACTTCGAGCCAAATTTCCCGTGAAAACACGTTACAAATGTGACAATAATTGCACGAAGGTCTATGTGACAACGGGCATCGATGTTTTTGGTACAGTATTTTCCGTCTCAGAAATTGGCGCATGCGCAGTTTGTAACTACGAACTCCCTTATTATTACATTTTCAGTTTCTGTTAAGAATCATAATTATGCTCACAACTTTCTTCTTATTGTGTAGATTCTCCTCGATGCTGTTGTGAATTCACTTACCCATGAGGGCGCTGTGCTGGTAGATGACGTATCTGTGACTAGGGGCGCCTGTTTTTGGGGTAAGTGGGTTTTAGCTGATCGCTTGTCATGACATACACTTCGAGTACGAAATGTCTCATCTATTATTGCCTTGCCCATGTATCTCTTCTATCGCTCCCATCCCTCCGTCTACGTTATAATTATTTCCCTTGCCCTTTTCTCCCTCACTACGTCAGAAATGCCTAGAGAGCATGCGCAAAAGTCTTGTTTAAAGTGTTTCATTAGTCAGGACTTAGACACAACTTCATAAAATGAAATTTAGTTAGACAGGACTTAGACACGACCTCGCATTTAAGTCCTGTCTTACTAAACATTTGTTTAACTTCAGACACGTCTTCAGAATACCGGCCAGTGTGTTAATGAAGCATCGCCATAGTCAGTGGTTATATATGTTGCTACTTTGTGTCATGTACGTGATGAACAAAACATGAATTAAAGGGCTAGTTGAGTTTCGGTAAAAAAAGTACAGTTTTGATCACTGAATTTTAGTAACCTAAACCTGCACCATTACATTACAAACTAATTGTTATAAATCCACCATGCTCGAAAGTAAAAGGTATGTTATCATTAAAAAAGAGCCATTAAAACTCAAGAGGGCGCTCTCTAAACACTCGTCGGTTTCAACCATTGTATATAAAATATTTTGCATGTGATGCTTTGTTGAAATATTGATGATACAGAGGGATAATTCAAAACTATTAAAAACCCTCTTTTGTAAATTTTTGTCGAGCCCATCGAGGTGGAGGGAGACTAAGGGATCCACATTGCGTCCTCCGTCCGTCCGTGAACCTTACCAAAATTTGAATAACTTTTCAACCCTGCATCTGTTTGTGACCAAACTTGATCGGTATATGTCCTACATTAGAATCCATGATATACTGGGGTCAAAGGTCACATAAGTATGTCAAAGGTCAAATGTGAGACTTTACCTGCAAGAGTATATGATGGTTGATAACTTTCCAACCCTGCATCTGTTTGTAACCAAACGTGATTGGTAGATACACTTATTTGGCCTCTATGATATTCTGGTGGCAAAGGTTAAATGAGGTCCAATGTTGCATGAACGCGCGCAAGTGGGCGAGACACTTTACGGCTATCGCCTTGTTAAAAAGAGGAAGCATTTTAATTTTGTTTACGGCTGGTTCAAAATGATCGAATATTTGTGGGGCCCCACAATTATTACAAATGATTATGTTTATAGATATTTTAGCCATTTCCAAACCGATTTTAATAAAATAAAGTTTATTCTGTCTTTGAAATTGTATGCTTTTTAGCTCATCCGGCCCGAAGGGCCCGATGAGCTTATGCCATGGCGTGGCGTCCGTCGTCCGTCCGTCCTTCCGTCCGTCCTTCCGTCCGTCCGTCCGTCCACAGTTTTCAAAATGCTTCTTCTTCGTTATTTTTCAACCGATTTTGATTCTGATTGTTTCATAAGATAGGGCTAGGAGGGGGATTTAAAACTTCTACACAGAATCGTGAAATTCATTATATATGCTAATTTATGCAAATTTATTCGAAATCACAAAAAATGCTTCTTCTCCTTCATTTCTTGACCGATTTTGATTTGGTTTGCTTTATCTGGTAGAGCTAACTTTGGTACACTAAACTTCCACACAGAATTTTGAAATGTTTCTCCATTAATTAATTATGGTAATTTATGCAAATTTATTCCAAAAATCACAAAAAATGCTTCTTCTCCTTCATTTCTCGACCGATTTTGATTTGGTTTGCTTTATCTGGTAGAGCTAACTTTGGTACACCAAACTTCTACACAGAATTTTGAAATTTTTCTCCATTAATTAATTATGGTAATTTTTTATTTATTTATTTATTTTTTTATTTATTTATTTATTTATTTTTATTATTTATTTTTTATTTTTTATTTTTTTATTTTTTTATTTATTTTTTTTAAATTATTTTTTTTCCCATGTCCCTTCTGGGGCGTCAAATTTATATTTTTTTCACTCTAATTTTTTTTAAATTAATTTTTATGTCCCTTCCAGGGCATCACATTTTTATTTTTTGACCAGTTGAAAAGTGTACCACATGAAATTTGCGATATTTTATGTTGCGAGATGCCGGATGAGCGCTACGTCATTGACGTTCTGGTTAGAATTTGACACTCAGTTTTTCATAATCTCACACAAAATTATTATGTGTAGCGCCCTCTGTACCAAAACTCAACTATCCCTTTAAATTTATCTCAATTACAGTTACAGCGTTGGGTACGACTAGGCCCATGGCAGGTACAACGTCTGGTACGACCAGGCTCATGACAAGTACAACGCCGGCTACGACCAGGCTCATTGCTGGTACAACGTCGGGTACGACTAGGCCCATGACAAGTACATCTGGTACGACCAGGCCCATGACAGGTACAACGTCAGGTACAACGTCTGGTACGACCAGGCTCATGACAGGTACAACGTCAGGTACGACCAGGCTCATGACAGGTACAACGTCAGGTACGACCAGGCTCATGACAGGTACACCGTCAGGTACGACTAGGCTTATGACAGGTACAACGTCTGGTACGACTATGCTCATGACAAGTACATCGTCAGGTTCGACTAGGCTTAGGACAGGTACAATGTCTGGTACGACTGGGCTCATGACAGGTACCACGTCTGGTATGACTAGGCTTAGGACAGGTACAACGTCAGGTACGACTAGGCTCATGACAGGTACCACGTCTGGTATGACTAGGCTTAGGACAGGTACAACGTCAGGTACGACTAGGCTCATGACAGGTACGACGCCAACTGAGGCAAAGACATCGTTATCGATGACATCTCCATGGAAACGTCTTTCCACTGCAACAGGTACAGGACTGACTGAAAAAGGTGTTGGTAACAATGGAAAAGGTCGCAACTTCAACCCGCTTATCATATCAATGGGTACCGTTTTGGGTGCTTCACTTTTGGCTGGAATCTCATTCATCGGGTGTTATTTTAAGTCGACCGCTGGAAAAAGGAGGCAAACGTCTAATAAAGTTGGGAGTATTCCAATGCAAGCATTGGAATAAACTATTGTTATTATCAATATAGTAACCGGAAATAAATACCGTTCAAGTTTGGTGCTTGTCTGCGGTCGATGTAACATATTTGTATTTATTGTTAAGTCTATAAGGTTGAAAACAATAATGGTTAATTTATCTCAATTACAGTTACAGCGATGGGTACGACTAGGCCCATGGCAGGTACCACGTCTGGTACGACCAGGCTCATGACAAGTACAACGCCGGCTACGACTAGGCCCATGACAAGAACGTATGGTACGACCAGGCCCATGACAGGTAGAACGTCAGGTACAACGTCTGGTACGACCAGGCTCATGACAGGTACCACGTCTGGTACGACCAGGCTCATGACAGGTACCACGTCAGGTACGACCAGGCTCATGACAGGTACACCGTCAGGTACGACCAGGCTCATGACAGGTACAACGCCCGGTACGACTAGGCTTATGACAGGTACAACGTCTGGTACGACTAGGCTCATGACAAGTACAACGTCAGGTTCGACTAGGCTTAGGACAGGTACAACGTCTGGTACGACTGGGCTCATGACAGGTACCACGTCTGGTATGACTAGG
This sequence comes from Echinarachnius parma, assembly GCA_037951105.1. NCBI lineage: Eukaryota > Metazoa > Echinodermata > Echinoidea > Clypeasteroida > Echinarachniidae > Echinarachnius > Echinarachnius parma. The sequence goes on along the minus strand of JBAMJV010000208.1, from coordinate 240,932 downwards.
CTTAGGACAGGTACAACGTCAGGTATGACTAGGCTCATGACAGGTGCCACGTCTGGTATGACTAGGCTTAGGACAGGTACAACGTCAGGTACGGCTAGGCTCATGACAGGTACGACGCCAACTGAGGCAAAGACATCGTTATCGATGACATCTCCATGGAAACGTCTTTCCACTGCAGCAGGTACAGGACTGACTGAAAAAGGTGTTGGTAACCATGGAAAAGGTCGCATCTTCAAGCCGCTTATCATATCAATGGGTACCGTTTGGGGTGCTTCACTTTTGGCTGGAATCTCATTCATCGGGTGTTATTTTAAGCCGGCCATAGCCTCCGCTGGAAAGAGGAGGCAAACGTCTAATAAAGTTGGGAGTATTCCAATGCACTATTGTTATTATCTATATAGTAACAGGAAATAAATACCGTTCAAGTTTGGTGCTTGCGATCTGCGGTCGATGTAACATATTTGTATTTAGTGTTAAGTCTATAAGGTTGAAAACAATAATGGTTAATTGCGAAGGATTTTGAGTGCATCATTCGATAGGCGCACATGATTTAGTCAGCTATCAACAAATTGTAAATGGCAACAACCCCATGGTTTCGTTTACTACTAACAGTGGTGTGGATATTATGCATACAAGAAGGCGGCTTCATTAGTTTGAAAGGGGGTATATAAGAATCAGCGTACGGTTAGGCGGTCGGTTGGTCGGTCGTTCCGTTGCAAACAGTTTGTGGAGGGAACTACTTCCTCAGTTTTTGAGCGATTTTAATACATTTGGTACACTTGATGTTTTTGAGGTTAGGGTGTGCTAGACAAGTTAGTCACGACCTCGTGACTAAAGTTAGACAGGACTTAGACAGGACTTTAGACAACTGTTTAGTTAAACACGACTTCAGAATACCGGCCATGGCCGGTATTCTGAAGTCGTGTTTAACTAAACAGTTGTCTAAAGTCCTGTCTAAGTCCTGTCTAACTTTAGTCACGAGGTCGTGACTAACTTTTTCGTATTCTGAAGTCGTGATTAAGTCAAGTTAAACACGAAGTCCTGTCTAAGTCCTGTTTAACTTTAGACGACTGCGAGGGGTTGTTTAAGTGCTGTTTAAGAGCGCGATTCTGCTGCTTTGCAACCTACAGCACACTCTCCTGTACTCTACCGGGAAGTTGCGGCGGAGGATAACTCTACGTGCACCCTCAAAATTTCAAATAAGAATTGCATGATTTTTTCACGTGTTGCCCTATCATTTTCTTCGATAATATCAATTATATCCCTCATGAGATCGTTTTACCATTGTATTTGACAAATGATAGTTTTGGACAACACGCGCAATCCCCGCGCAATCACGTGACCGGGCTTGATGGCAAAAACTAACACTAAAAGTTCGTTACGCGTTCGTCCCATAGATCATGTGTTTTAGCAAAATGCACACGCGATCAAATTTGTGCAGTACTCTATGGCGCACACGTTCTAGTCACGTGATTGACATTGCTGGTAAAAACTAACACCCTAGGAAGAAGAACGCCAAGACAGCCAATAAGCACATCCGTGGGAGCGCTAGCACGCATTCATCGCGTATGTGCACAACTGCCAGCGCGTTGGTGCGCACTCAGTTTTGCGTCTTTGTGATTGTATGCGCAAAATAACAATGACTTTAAGCGTATTAGATGCGCCGTGGTTCTGGAGGCTCATACTGGCTTCATTATTAGCCGTATTCACACGATGAAAGCCAATTCTTAAAGGGTACCACCAGGCAGAGATTTAGCTCTCTTACATCAAAGACATATCTTAAATGAACATACAAAACAAGTCTGTGTTCCTGAAAGTATTTCTACATCGCCAGAGAATCATTTTTAATATCACCCATCAATCATTCTGTCAGCGCAGTTCCGATTACGATATCACTTAACGATCCTCTTATCGGAAGCAACTGCGATATATCGCAGCAAGCAGAGAAAATCTCGAAAATCTCTTGTGTGCAGCGAATAAAAAATCAACTTGGCGTTCAGAAACAGCATCTGTCCCGTATACACGTAGCGCGCGCTATACAAGCATTGTACTATTGCATGCATTCAGAGTAACCTACATTAGCCGTATTCACACGATGAAAGCCAAGTTCTTAAGAATTGCAATTCTTAAGAATTGCAATTCTTAAGAACTTCAAAATGTGTGTTCAAACGATGCCAATTCTCGAGAGTTGCAATTCTTAAGAATTAAAACCGGAAGTAGTGTGCGCGCCTTTCTCATTTGAGGTCACGCGCGCTCACTTGACTTGTTTTCACACCGGAAGCATATCTCGGTCATAAGGTCAACCCAAACCACGAGTCTCGAATCTGATTGTGTTCAGACGGTAACAAAAATAGACTGCGCGCAGTCGCGCGCTTATCGCGCGCTCATTCTGCGCAAAATCTTACAAGTATCTTGTGGTTATCTTGTGGTTTGCAAACCACAAGATAACCACGAGATTGCGCATATTTTGCAGTGCGCGCAATCTCGTGGTTTGGAAACCACAAGATAACCACGAGTTTTGCGTGTTCAAACGAGCGCTAACCACAAGATATTCTTAAGAATTGCAAACCACAAGATAACCACAAGATAACCACGAGATTGGCTTTCATCGTCTGAATGCAGCTAATGTATTATGCATGGTGCGGTGCATAGCGCTGGGCATTGTGTGTAGTGTGTACCATGACTCCAACAATGCCGTTGTAGTGTGTACATCAAAGTGCGAGCACACATGCCTGCATGCCATACCGATACTAACTATCGCATGGGCTATGCGATAAATCGCACATACTACCATATAACGTACGCGTATTGATTGAGCGGTCGTGCAAACAAAAGTCGCGCGCGCGAACCACTAAATAGCCGTGGTTCCGTAGGTCGTATTAAATAATTGCATTGTTCTCAAATTACAGAAACATATCAGACCCCATGAGAGTATGATTGGTATTCAATTATAGTACCAAAACAACTAAGGATTGGTTTTATCATGCCCGGCGGTACCCTTTAAGAATTGCAATTCTTAAGAATTGCAAAGGGGACCACCAGGCAAAGGACAACACATTATTACATGTGTTGGTACCGTTTTGTGATATCAAATAGATACCCAACATTTTGCAAAGGGTTGTGTAATTCATAAACACAGCAATTAATTTCCACCACTTACGGAACCACGGCTATCTCGTGGTTCCACACGGGCCAGGCATTTGTGAGTGCGCCAATGCAATTCACGCGTACGTCAATAGAATCCCGAATGATTCGTTCACTCTGCATAGAGCGCCGCTGGCTCTGCTCGCATAATAGTCTGCGCATTCAGACCGCATGACCGCATGGCTGAGAATGGTGATGCGTTTTCCAATTATATATTTTTTCTGAAAACATATTTTTGTGAACTTTTTGAAGGAATGGAATACTAAAGATGTTACCTTTCTATAAAAAGATTATTATTTTTGGGTGGTGGTAAGAATTGCAAAATGTGTGTTCAAACGATGCCAATTCTCGAGAGTTGCAATTCTTAAGAATTAAAACCGGAAGTAGTGTGCGCGCCTTTCTCATTTGAGGTCACGCGCACTCACTTGACTTGTTTTCACACCGGAAGCATATCCCGGTCATGAGGTCAACCCAAACTACGAGTCTCGAAGCTGATTGTGTTCAGACCATAGAAGTAGTATATAAATAACTAGAAGAGAATCTACGCACTGCGCGCTAATTTTCCCATAGCCTTAACACGCAGCAAACATGGCCGGTTAGGGAAACTTCATGGACTGGCTAACATGGAATGCTGGGTATTTTGTAGTCTATGATCTAAGACCCTCGATCGCATGCTAAAAATAATCCCACCACCCATAATAGATAGCCACCAACGAGATAGATCTGCACAACAGCAGTGATGACTGCCAGCCGAAGCCTCGTGAGCAGCGATCACTGATGTTACGCAGACCTCTCTCGTTGGTCGCCCTATGTTCAGCATGCGATCGAGGGTCTCGATCCTAGACTAAACGTATCCCAGAATTCCATGTTAGCCAGTCCATAAAAGTTTCCAAGATTAGCGCGCAGTATGACCCCCCTGGTTCAGACGGTAAACAAAATAGACTGCGCGCTTATCGCGCGCTCATTCTGCGCAAAATCTTACAAGTATCTTGTGGTTTGGAAACCACAAGATAACCACAAGATAACCACGAGATTGCGCATATTTTGCAGTGCGCGCAATCTTGTGGTTTGGAAACCACAAGATAACCACGAGTTTTGCGTGTTCAAACGAGCGCTAACCACAAGATATTCTTAAGAATTGCAAACCACGAGATAACCACAAGATAACCACAAGATTGGCTTTTATCGTCTGAATACGGCTAATGTCGACTGATTTTTATATCAAAATTTACAAGCGATTTTATGAAATATTAAAGAGATTTTCACTTATTTTGCTATAGCTGAACACAATCACTGATATTGATGAGTGATATAAAACAACTAACGAATGTGCTTGATTGTGATAGGCAATCTATTACCTCGGTGGGCTCAAAATGACTATTACCCTCAGCTACTCTTCGGGTAATAATCATTTTGAGCCAACCTCGGTAATAGATTTGACTATCACAAGAAGCCCATTCGTTAGTTGTATACTAACCTTGTTGTCTGGTGACGTCTTGTAAATTCCTTGGTCTAAAGTGAAATATCCAGCTTGTAAGAGACTTTTTTCTGCTTGAATTTTAAGTTTAATCAGCCGAAAACTCCGTGCTATTAATACGATTTTTTGTTTGTTTTTTGAAATAGTATTTTATTTTTCTCTCAAACAAACAAATTTACAAGGTAAATCATTTGCAATACAAAACAAATTCTTTCAACAAATTCATATGAATACTCATAAATTATTGCGATTGCGATCAGCGATACGATATCGGCGATATACGCAATCGATAGCATGAATTGCGCATGCGCATTCTGCGTATCGTCTGCAGGGCTAGCGTGGCGCAATCGCGTGATAGCGGCATTACGTCATAAATGCCTACAGAGCATGCACGAAAGTCCTTTTTAAAGTTAAACAAGTGTTTAGTTAGTCAGGACTTAGACACGACTTCAGAATACGAAATTAAGTTAGACAGGACTTAGACGCGACCTCGTATTTAAGTTCTGTCTAACTAAACAGTTGTTTAACTTTAGTCATGACTAAGTTAGACACGACTTCAGAATACCGGCAATTTTGTTTTTGTGAATGCCTGGCTCAACGTTAAATCATGAAATGTAAATTAATTTATCAATTATTTGTTGGTATGGACTGGCTTAATATGAGTATCCCCTCCCCCCTAGACATACCAATGTCCACCCAGTATCATGGCAGTATCTGTGTGAAATGACCTTTCATGGTGAGTTAATGAGAGGGTTCGAATGTCGGGAGGATTCAGAAAGCAATGTCGCATCTGTTCCGATTGGATTGAAGAGGCACTCGAGTTAGAAAGTGTTCTGATTATGTGTAGTAAATGTTCTTTTTGTGTGGAATAGTTATCGTTTATTTGACTTTTACTAGAGCATAAACTGCCTGTATGTGCATTGTGTCCGCCAGTCTGGTTGATTACAAAATATGTCCAACATAATGGATGTGCATCAAGTTGCTCCTTATGGCCCGGTCAGATATCAAGGGATAGCGGAAACGTATGCCCAACGAATAGACAATTTGCGAAATTAAATTATCCGGTGATGAAAGTCGTCTCCATTGCTTCATGTACAAAACATAGAACAACGTACATCACCGGACAAGGAACGGACAAGAAACGCATTGAACGGATGACAAATTTAGCTCTCCGTTTGACATAAACGTTTGCGCAATCCGTTGATATGTGACCGGGCTATAACTATGACAAGAAATTAATTTGTCGTAAACCATGCAGTTCTCTTGTTATCTAACGTTAATGTAATTCACTTTTTTTTTGTAATACGTATTTATATTATGAGCATAGTAAATGTCATCGTAACAGTTCTCACGATACTCGATTTATATAGCGTCAAATATGATTGATAATCATCTCTAAGCGCTTTACAATATTATTACCCCGGTCATATACATTGCAAACCAGCGTGTGTTAGGTTCATTTTGTTATAATTGGACTAATTTTAATTTGAAATTCACTGTTATACTACGAATTTTGTTTGTATTCGACCCTCTTGTTTGGTAAAAATGTATTACAGTACATCATTATAATAGATTTATCTCTGGTGGTACATGACAGCAATCTATGTGCTAGTCAAATTCCACTGAGGTGGAATGGTTTTTACTGTTTTGTGGTAATTTATGTCCATTTAGTCAAACCTAAGTTGATAAATTTTGTAGAATACCACCCATTGTATTTGTCGCTGACATTTTCTAACTGTCGTCGTCATGTCACCTCAACTACCTGTTCTAAATGAGGATACTATTTTAGTGCATGATTTTGAATTTCAATCACTTGCTTTAAATTGCTGAACCTTCGTTAGTATTATTTTGATGTAAGGATGTATTTTCTTTTGTACAGGCACATATTTAGCTTTTTGCACCGTGAAAATGGAACGTATTTTATTAATTTTTTTTACTAGAAAGTAACTAATTGTAATGTAATAAGATGTCATTATTTATGATATGGTTGTACAATTTATCGTATTAGAGTAATAACTTGTAAAGTGTCGGATATTGCCCAAAATGTCATTTGAGACTTAAATCCTATTCCAAAATCATTGTAAGATAATGTAACGTGAGAGGCTCTCTGTCTAAATAAAATATCTAAATAAGCTCTAATGTAAGACTAACCTCTCACAAACATTAACGATAGTTTACGCTGCCACCACCTAGATTTGAAGAGTTCCAGGGTCTCTTATCCAGTACTATTTGTTGCACTGAACATGAATACTAATTTACGCACTATGCCTATAGAACGTGATTGCGTATAAATACCAATATAAACATAACCTTTGACCTAGTTCCGACGACTGACACTATTTACGAAAACCGCCTATCTAACGGTACAAGCGTACGGTCACATCTCATACATGCACACATGTTGACGTCCACACTCGTCACACATACTTATTCTGGCATGCATCCTGTTCCGGGCCATATCAACAAGCATCAATTTAGATTCAACCAGAGTGTCAACTCATCTCAAGATATCACATCATCAATAGGTGAGTAATTTATCACTGCAGAGCATAATCTTACAATCACTCCACAATCACATCATCACATAATCAAGGCATATATTTAGAACATTCTGTCATCACACGTGCGCTAGTACACAACACATGTTTCACACGGCATTTCAATCATGCGTACAAGTCACACATTTAACTACACGTGGTTTACACGATAAAGAGCTTTCTATCCGAGCGGCCTGAATAAATTCACGATGACTTGAGTTCGTTTGTCTGAAATATACAGACGAATAGTCCTAATTAGAATTTAGTTATTCTAACGGCAGTCTAAGCTTTTAAATTCTACAAATATAATTAATACTTCGTAACCTACTTTAGATCACACTTCAACATCATCAATCAGTATACACCTTGTAAGTTGTATCACTATTTATTCGTTCAACCGAATGACACATGTAATTCCAGTTCTAATAACAAGTTTGAATACAAAATATAAAGTTTAAATATAATTTAATAAATGCCATTTCCGGCAATTAACTTCAAAGATGGTGACATGCCGTCACAACAATATTTATAGAATACTATCATTCCAACAATTCAACAATATAACGATCAAAATTCAATTCATTATGTATATGGATGCTTAATTGAAAATCTACTTGTACATGTATGTGTTACAATAATTTACTAAATCTAAGTTCATTGTAAGAGCTTGTATGATACTACAATTTAAGTGTAGCTTTACGATTATTTCTTACAATGTACTAATTAATGATTATAATTTACAAGTTACAATTTAAGTTTTAATGAGTTTAAATAGAGTGATCCTAATTGGGACTTGACTTGCTAAACCACAATGATTCCTAGCGAGCTAGTATCAATGGACCTGTTCTGTCTCACTAACTTTATTTGACAACTACTGACATCCAACTGATCAACAGTGCAGTCCAAAATCACCGCCCCAGCAACCGCTACCAGCCCTGGTCAACAGGTTTCCTAATAAACCATGTCTCTTACACCCTTCCCAAAGGCTTTTTAGTTAGCATCCTTACTCCTCGTAAACTCTGTCCACTCACTTTGTCGGTGCAACAGGTTACTCAAACACAAACTCCAATTAATAGCTATAGTCTCAAACAGTTACGTTCCTACGCTATCCAAAAGAACACGTCAAATAAGTTTCGTTCTAATCCAATTTCCACTAGTATAAATCAGATTCGACCCTTGCTATCTGAAGTCAAGAAATTAGATCTCACAATTACCAGACCATAACAACTTAATTCTACTTCAATTTATAAGTACAATTTCATAAGTACTGTAATTCATGAAGCCTAATTTCTAAACAATGGAAGGTGATAGAACTACCAACAAAAAGGGGGGTATAGAAATATCCACTCCCTTAGAAGTATGATGTCCAAGACCTTAATGTGGCATTTAGGAATGTCAATTTGGTTTGCCAAAACAGTTGACAAAATCCTGCACTCCATTAACCACCTCAGGCTCTTAACATCATAATTCCTAAACCAAAGATAAAATTAGGAATGTCTGTTGTGTTGTCATCTGAGATGATAACATCTAGCACTCCATTTTCTACCTTGATACCTTTTGAATCACGACTAGTGTAGTTGTTGGGAATGTCTGTTGGACTGCAATAACAATCTTATAGCATTCTCGCTTTCACTACACAAAGTCGTGCTGCCGTACAAATCACAACCATTGAATTTGTTCCAATTCTGGAACTTTCAATTCCATGGGATGTAATTGCGAAAGCAGAACAAATAAGTTCTCACACCACCATCACTTAAATGTGCTTCTTAATAATCATGTAAATCATGTCATACAATAATAATGTAACTTATGAACTTACATTCAAGAAATAGCTAAGCTCGTATACTCCTTAAAGATAATGAGTATGTCATGTGACTTTCATAATAAAAGATACAAATAAACTTGTATAAAATTATAATTACCAAATATTTACAATGTATTAGAACTACAATTCAATTATCAAATGTCAGACCGAAATTAACAAGTACGATATAAAATCTGACAATTGTCTGTAGAGAAAGCTAAATTCAAAGCTTCTACAAAATTAATTAATCGATTTATATTTGTATATAACAATCTATTAATCTACTAATCAATTAATCTACTATTTATATGTGTATATAACATTAACAATCAATTAATCTATTTATATTTGTATATAACAATCTTATTCTACTATTGTATTTATGTATAACAATCTTATTCTACTATTGTATTTATGTATAACAATCTTATTCTACTATATTTGTATATAACAATCTTATTCTACTATTGTATTTATGTATAACAATCTTATTCTACTATTTACAAAACCCTATGAGGCACTGTATTACGTGACAGAGGCACGTTGCCGTACCTCTCCTAACTCCATCTGTTAATAAATAAACAAGTAAATATTTAATTCAATTGTTTGTCAAGAAGTATTTATCAACAAGTATGTCATGAAAAATAAAAGAAATGGAACTCAACAGGAAATACAATCCGATTCATATGACAATAACTGAATTCACTTTGTCATGAAGAGACATCCGTTGCCATGGCAACCGATAATTTAATCAACTGTTACCTGTAAAGTTCCATACTCTTCATATCACACATTTCACAACAATAAAACAAGTTTATCATCAACAACGCAATTCATCAGTGCCACTATTTGTACACTAAACTGCTATATCAAAAATCAGAAATATGACAACGTTTGGCAAATTTGTAAGTGACCACTTAAAATATTTCAAGTGTTTGGCCATTGTAATGTGAAATCAATTCATCATCACATTATATTTAAAATGGTATAGTACCAATCAAACAAGCCAAGAGATAATAAACAAACATGGCCAACAGTTGGTCGAATTTGGTCAAGGCCAACCATTGGTCACATTGAACAGGCCAAGTGTTGGTCAAAATAGACCAACCTTTGGTCAGAATTAGTATCTATAAAAGCCAAGAGTTGTTCATACTGAAAATAACCATGACTGAGACTTATGATATACCACCATTTTGGCATTTAAATGTCTCACAGTCTTGGGTATTAATCATGTAAAAGAAATTAATATTCTAGTCAACATTTATATAAGCACAAATTCACTCCCGAATTCAACACAGAATATGCGTCAATTATGCAAGCAAAAAGGGGATTAAAAGGAGACATAAAATATGAATTTAGAATTAATAAAAAGTATTCACTCAATTATCAAATAAATGTCACACTCGCTGACGGAATAACAGTTCAATAAATTCTATTTTGGTATCTATAATCTTGTATCAAAGTTCACGAAAATACGCTAATGTTTATGTTTACAAATAAAATTGGGTCAAAATTCCCACGCATATAATACATTGAGTGTATACATACCGTGAATACGTGAGTTAACCGTGTAGACTGAGTGTATAAAAATAGCCGTGACTCGCTCCAAAGGTCAAAAGTGCAGAATGTAGTCTGCGCACAGCTGACCCGCTTCCAAAATTAGTTAAAAGACTGCGCGCAAATGTAATACTTTTTCTGTGCGCAAAAGCAAAATACAACCGTCTAATTGGTCCAATGCGCGTTACACGCTAACAATGCGCGCGCAGTGTTACACTTTTATAAATAGATAACTGAATATTCATGAACTAGCAATTAAAAAGAGAGTAACCGAAAGAGGATTACATGTATTCTAGTTCTATAGGACACACGGTAGTAAATATTATCCCCATAGGCTTACACACTAAACACCATAATTTCAATCCAAGATAAAATATAAACGATTGCATGAAGTTTCCTATTTTTTTGATATATCTCTATATCATGGTAGATCTATCAACAGAAAAAATTTAAAAAAAATTGATGCAGCGGAAAATTAATAAAATGAGCCTTGAACGAAGAATACATATTTTGTATTGGTCTTGTCTACAGGATTCCAGATCTCCATGCTTTGCACTGAATAATCAAAAAAAGACATCATTTACCAGATTTATCCAGAATTTCGGCTTATTATGGAAGATAGCATTACCTTAATGCCAAATCCAACATAAAAATACAGATAACAACAACTTAAGTATTGTTTCTGATTTATTTTCTGAAAAAAAATGACGTCATTATTCCTCCGCGTTTTTGAGAAAAAAGTCGAAAATCCTGAATTACACCCGTGCGCCCTTTATAGTATGACAAGACTCCAGAATGAAAAACTTTTTTGTCATTTTAAAGCATTATCTATAAGTACATCAATTATATTATTATTATGAGTGAGAGAATTTGACAATTTTTTTAAAGAGAAAAACATTGGCCCATGCATATTGATTTATACACACAAAATCACCCTGTTTTGATGATTATCTTCTTAAAGTACCGCTTTGCTCGCATTCAATCACATCCTGTTTAGATAATACATACCGATCATAAATGTGCTACTCAGGTTTATTTGATATAAAAAGTATAAGCAGACATTTACAATTGATGTAAAAAGAAAAACATGAAAAATAAAAGCAATAAACATGAATGTGGATGGCATTAGTACATGCTATCAACTTGAGCCTGTTAATTCAATGAAAATGGAGAAATGCACAAAAAGAGACTTATTTGCAGATCATGAGTAGGCCTAATGTGGATATGAAGATAATGGGAAAAGAAGAGAGAGATAGAGAGAGGGATGAATGAGATAAGATAAAGGGAAAGATAAATAATGCTAAAATAATACAGATATGAAGATACACAGAGGCTGGGGGGGGGGGGGGGGGGCAGCACGGGCCGGGGGGGGGGGGGCGGGTGGGAGAGAGTGAGTGTGTCAGTGACTGATGAGTTAAAATGGCCATTAGTTCTCCTGTAGCTCCCTTCTTGTCCTGCAACGAATTGGGTCTTTGGTATTAATGATGTCTCCCCTCTGTGTCATCAAGGCTATCCAACCATGATAAATTTAAAATGAAAGAAGGTTGATATTATAGCACACATACAACAAACCAGTCATTCAGAAATACACAGCCGAACGTACGTAGTCTCGTCACTGCATAATATTAATAAACTCACTTCGCCTAGCCCTAGCCTAAGGCTTAGGCCTGGCCCAATGTAGAAGTATGTGGGTTATTCCATCCTGATGATGATTTTGAAGTCAGGCACAGTATCTCTGAAAGTTCCTGCAAATATATATATTAAATTAGTTTGGCATAATTATGCCTAGACTCCATTATATTGTGACTCTTTCGTCCTAGTCCGAGGCCCGTCCCGATTCACTGCTATTACTAGTATAGCTATACCCACTGCCATTCAAGTACATTTATGTCTGTAAAGCAAAGTTACAATCAATAAAGTACACATATAATACATACCTAGAGTAGTGCAGCATGTACTAACAGGTTCACAGCCGAAAATTTTGATTCTCACTGCAGCCCAGTCACATAGTCACTCAGTCATAGGTCATAGCTGTGTCCATTGAAATTGTCGCATCCCACAATCAGCAGTAGATGAAGACCTCCTTGTAAAATGAAGGAAAAACAGTATTATAAAGGATTCTCACTTGATTTTATTGTGTTATTGTAGGCATTCTTACCAATATTAATCCTAGTTTGATCCGAATTTTGAATAAAACAGTCAGAAACACCCAAATAAAAACAAAAATCGACATCACTAGCAGCCTACGTCATACGGTATGTGTTATAGCGTATTCTCTCTATAGGACACACGGTAGTAAATATTATCCCCATAGGCTTACACACTAAACACCATAATTTCAATCCAAGATAAAATATAAACGATTGCATGAAGTTTCCTATTTTTTTGATATATCTCTATATCATGGTAGATCTATCAACAGAAAAAATTTAAAAAAAATTGATGCAGCGGAAAATTAATAAAATGAGCCTTGAACGAAGAATACATATTTTGTATTGGTCTTGTCTACAGGATTCCAGATCTCCATGCTTTGCACTGAATAATCAAAAAAAGACATCATTTACCAGATTTATCCAGAATTTGGGCTTATTATGGAAGATAGCATTACCTTAATGCCAAATCCAACATAAAAATACAGATAACAACAACTTAAGTATTGTTTCTGATTTATTTTCTGAAAAAAAATGACGTCATTATTCCTCCGCGTTTTTGAGAAAAAAGTCGAAAATCCTGAATTACACCCGTGCGCCCTGTAGGACACACGGTAGTAAATATTATCCCCATAGGCTTACACACTAAACACCATAATTTCAATCCAAGATAAAATATAAACGATTGCATGAAGTTTCCTATTTTTTTGATATATCTCTATATCATGGTAGATCTATCAACAGAAAAAATTTAAAAAAAATTGATGCAGCGGAAAATTAATAAAATGAGCCTTGAATGAAGAATACATATTTTGTATTGGTCTTGTCTACAGGATTCCAGATCTCCATGCTTTGCACTGAATAATCAAAAAAAGACATCATTTACCAGATTTATCCAGAATTTCGGCTTATTATGGAAGATAGCATTACCTTAATGCCAAATCCAACATAAAAATACAGATAATAACAACTTAAGTATTGTTTCTGATTTATTTTCTGAAAAAAAATGACGTCATTATTCCTCCGCGGTTTTGAGAAAAAAGTCAAAAAGCCTGAATTACACCCGTGCGCCCTATATTGAGTATACTGTACAAACCTGGGTAGGTTATAACCAACGAACGTTGAGGGCGGTAAACACGAGACCGTGTTGCCTTCAGGAAGGTCAACTCGTATATTGTTATACACGCAGTCTATGAGAAATCGCGAATTATTTTTTGTGACCATTTCGAAGGGCGCCCCAGTTGACAGTAACGTTTTTCGGTAGATTGTAGATTTGATAAATAGACCAGAAGTCCGATTTTGTACAGATTGACACTAAATATATAATTTTGTTTGACATTTCATGAATATGGGAATTTTTTACAAAATCGTTCATTCCAATCATAGTCTTATTAAAATAAACCGCATCGGCATTTTCATGATATAACAATTTTTGTCGGCAAAACTGTGTGTACAAAAACCGTTTGTGAGTGAGGATGACGTATCGAGATATTAAGCAGACGACAAAAACGAGCATTCTTCAAAATGCCGGAATTGTATTTGTATGCTATTTATTCCTGTCTTAGACTTAGGATAATTAACTGACGTTAGCGTATAACATCATTTAAACTAGAACTAGACTCTGTGGCAACTCTGCCGATTAAGCACATTAATGTGCTTTATTTAAAACAAATGTGCGACTTACTCTTGCCCATTGGCATTGACATTGTATACGTACGATAGTGACCGGCAAGTGACTTCGCGATACGGTGTCTGAGATTGAGAATGAGCTACGCCGGTCGGGTCGGCGGCAGGCGAGGCTAGTCTGCCGCTCATTCACCGGGCTTCTGCTCCGGCCCACTCTGACTCGACGCTAGCTCATAGATTCATGCAGTCAGTCTCGGTCCCCCGTCTCGGTCTTTATACGAAAGTGGTGGTTTTATATTTACCTTATATAATGTATGGCCTACTTTGTATCATTATTGAAGGAGATCCAGTTTATCAATTCCAACCCAAATCATGTAACTTAGTCTTGTTCTTGGAGATTTCACCTCAATCTTTGAGTCTTGTATTGACTATTGGACATTTTTACTCGCTTGAATTTGATACCTGTTTTTGTTGGTCATGTTAAAAAAGAAATGTCTAGCTTAGACGTAGCCTAGGCAGGCTAGGGTAGGGTAGGCCCTATTTAGATAGGTCTTAGCCTTAAGCCCTTATTTGGGGTAATAGTACGTTTGACCAGGTTTAATTACATTTAAATTAGATCTGGTTTGCAAAACAAAAAGAAAAGTCAATTCAAATCATGTGCAAATTGCATTTTTTTTTGTAGGGGGGGGGGGTGGGGGGTATAAGACTATCCAATCCCAAAGGCATGTACATAGTTGCCTGCATCAACCAGTATGATCATGAGTGGGGAGAAATTAGCCTAAATAAACATGGTGTCCATTCTTTAGGAGTGTAGGCTTACTTATTTGAACCCCTTTATTATCTTTCATTGAATATGTGGTCATGATTGCATTGTAGATGTAAATTGGGGTTTAATGCCTAAAATAGATAGAATTATTTTGTAAATCTTTACTCCAGGAACTCAGCAACAAAAAAGGGAAGCTAGGCAGCGTAAAAGGAAACTGGCATAATATTAATATAATACTTCCATTTTGTTTCTCATTTGGGTAAAGGATGGGGGTGGTCCAGAATCAAGCCTTTAATATTCCAGTGAATAGATGTCGATGTATTATTCCTCTTCCAATAAAGTGCAGCTTCAGGCTTGAAGACTATGCACCATTTATCAAAACAAAATAATTTACATCAATTTCTTTAATCACCATCAATCATAGCCACCTTTCAACTAATCATTTAACAGGAGGGGGTCAAAATAGTAAAACATACATGTTTTGCAATGATTTGACAAAAATATCCTGACCTCAAGAGGAAAATATAAGACTATCATGCCACACTTCATACACCCTGTTAGTTAAGAGGAGCTCTCCAATCAGGAATTCTACCATGACACTCAACATCATCCACTAACCATTATCACCACAATCAGTGTGCCAACAAAATAACAAATATCTCTCATTTAGCTTCAATTTAAAAATAAGAAATAAACATTAGATACCAAAGTAATAAGATTTGTTCTTGAATTATGATATTTCATAGATTATTTTGTTTGCAATATTGAAAGTTGTAGATGGATGCAAGCAAAAAATGCAAGTAAACCATTCATTGATAAAAATGTGGCTTTTGCATGAATCTATTTATCTACACACCGAGACCAAGTTTGTAATACATTATAATTTGACTGTAAATCAAATGAATGAGTGAGAGTTGAATAGATTTAAACATGATGTCCTCTTTTTGAAAGACAAAGCAAATGGTTGAGCCTTGAGAGATAATTATAATATGAAGGAAAAAAATGTTTTTAAAGCTAGCCTGAGAAGGGGCTTGGAAATGTAATCTCTGCATGCATGTTGAGGTAAATTGAAGGCTGGTCGTCTAAACCACCAATAATTACACATCGCACCATTCGTTTCAGTTAAGAATGCATTCTTTCATGCATCGTTTATTGAACTCATTGGGAGAGTATATGAAAATCAGCTTGTATGTACACACTGGTTATATACACTCTGGTTGTATACAGAAAGTGCATGCCTAAAGCTATGCATGCACCCCATGCACATCACATGTACAATGCAATTGCAGTCTACATAATTTAATATGTTGTTTACAAGTACAACAACAGGTCACTGTTTGACCTACATTCAGTTAGGCAAATCTAGAATTGTCTAGACTGCAACTAGTCTGGGTTTTCCTACGAAAATACACCGCGCTGGTGGACTACCAAAACGGAAGAAAAAGACCCTAATAATATACTACAGAAAATACCTGGGAACATTTTTAAAATTCAGATCTTGAAATAACAAAAGGTTGTAACAGCCATTTCATCAGTCTAACTAAGATCTTTTACCAATCTGTAAAGTGAAACCTTGTTATAACGAGCATGATGGTTCTCAGATAGCCTTGGGTTTAAAGCAATTACCTCACTATATCATTATCAGGTAACTTATGTGATAACAGGTCTCCTTATAAAGAGGTTCCACTATAATAATGATCAATTTTCACCAAAAAAATATTACATCTATTCAGGTTTGCCTACAATGAAAGTGATTCAATCAATTTTGTTATGGGGCGATTTTATAATTTTTCTTTTAACTTGACCATAAGGAAAATGGAAATCTATAATATAGATTCAGAATAGAAAAGAAATGAGCCTGAGGGTTAGACAATTAGATTATGGAAATATCATTTTTCTTGCATCATTTTAATTCTGTATCACTGCAAATGATTTCACCAACTAAAATGACTAGAGACGTCAACTTTTGCAAGGTCATGCTCTATAAGTCTCTAACCTCTGAGCTACATGGCACTCCTTCAAAGATTCTTCCTCAATGCACATACTAGACGGGTTCAGGAAAGAACCACTATGAGATGCATTCTAGCTCAGTGCGGGTTAGAACACAGTAGAATCATCCTATTTTCTTTGCTCACTTTCATTAAATTAATTTATTTCTGATCAGTTCCCATATGTTTGGATTTAAAAGAATTATGAATGCCTAATTTTGTTACAGTGGAACCTTTTTATACCAAACTTCATTATATAACGAGGTACCTGATATAGCATGGCTTGTCCATTGCTTGTGAACACTACCAAGTAACATCCATGGTGATCTGTCATGCTCCTATAGTCCGAAGATCTGTAATTAAAAAATGCAAACACACACAGAGAAAGAATGTTAGACTATATATAGCAATTGCACTTTCATTTATTGATTTTGGTATAACATATTCTCGAGTCCATGGAAAACAGAGTGGAGTATTTTTCGGGAACAGTCATGAATGAGTTAATATTAATAAAACTTTATAAACTTTAAAATAAATTGTCTTGACCTCGAAAAGCATGTAGAGTAATAAAAGTTATCAACAAAAATTACCAAAACATGCAAATAAATTGAATAAGAAGGTGACAAATGATATTGAACACAATGAAGAAATTTGCTTGAATTATATAGCTTAAAGTTTAACCATTCATTGCCACAAACCAATAAATAAATTCACTGAGAAGTTGATCTCCGAGATAGTTAGGATGTATAATACCAATAAATAATGAATTCAAAATATGAAAAGAAAAACTTGAATGTATTATTTCTCTTATCCAAATTAATACTTAATTATAAATAACGGGGAAAAAGCTAACCTATGAAAAAAAAAAAGAATCCTGCACCAAAAAAATGAGTGGGATGATTAAATTATAGTAGAAAGAATACCTGTGCCTGTGGATAGCTGACTAGCTGTGCATAGCGAGTAAAGAACCGGCAGATAAGTAATCCTGAAGTACCACTGTAACACCAGCCTATCACCAGTCGCCAGTCCTTGTTGAACCACATCCTCAAAATATTGCTATGAGATGAAAAAAATATAACATTCATAAGAAAAAATATTCACTTAATTTCACTAACACGTTCTTGATGTGAAATGAAAATACTAGACCAAAATAGTAAAAAAAATACATCTGTTCAGAGAGTGCAAATTAGTAATTAGCTCCTGAAAACAGTGAAATGACAAACGAGCTCCTGTAAAGTCTCAGTTAAAAAATGCAAAATTGATTGATTGACTTTAGGGTTTAAACTGATGATTAGGTACTACATTTACTTTTCAGTCAAGAGCCAGTTAAGTAAACGTAAAAAAAAAAATCCTTGAAAAGAAGTTTTTTTATTACTTTAATAGACATTTCTTGGTCCATCATTTTGTATTGTCATCAATGCTTTAGAATGGGCTACAAACGATACATCTTAAACGTGCAATCAGATTATCAGAGTATTAAATAAAGGGGTTGAACAAAAACATCAGATACAAATGTGAATTAATGCTTTCCAGTCTGGGGCTGGCATGTGTTTGCAGGACAAATTGAATGTCAGTGCAGTGGCTGGAAGAAAATAATAAGCCAGGCCTAGGGTCAGTCTCTCACTCTCGGAATCTTTCTTGTTTTTAATTTAAATTAAAAAAAATTATTATTAACCACTAACCAGGGGCAGGGCCAGGCAGGAGTCGGGACCGCAATACAAATCAATGATTAATAAATCATTGAAAGATGCTAGGACAAGTCAACTGATCTCTCTAAATCTAATGTGATTAAACATTACCGGTTCTTGGATTATCTAAGGTAGATGGCAAACCATCGTTTTAAGGCCGAGTATATTATTAGTCCAGATTGTCGAGACGGCCAGAGAAGCCGAATATGAGAGAGGGACACCTTAGCCTAGCTTCGCCTGCCGACAAGACCGGCGTGGCTCACTTCTAGTTCTAGCCCACCGGCACCGGCAAAGGCAAAGCCGGTGAAGTTACCGACTTTTACTTTTAGAAGTTTAGCACTTGCATGTCTTTGTTGCCATCCATTATTCAGTCTTAGAGTTAGATCGATCGACAAAATGAATCGTTTCATTGCCTATTTTACTGGTTATTTTAGTAATAGAATGGCCGACAGTAAGAGACTGAAATTAAATGTTAAAAGATGCCACAAAAACAAAAGATTTGTCGATCTATTCCAGCCGCGCCCCGCCCTCAGGCTCAGACCAGTAATTCCACTTCCAAATATTTCTTTCAAATTAATAGGCCTAATGAAAATGAACTCACAAACTAGTTTCAGATATTATTTCAATCAAATTGTCGACATGATGACAAGTAGACACAATCTATAAAATAAGGTATTACAGCATTTTAAAATAAAATCGACTTACTATTTTGTGAAAGTTGGATTCCGCCGTTCAACAGCTGTACGTTGTCGTCTGCTATTTTAAAAGGCTCCGTCACTATTGTGATTTGCACACACAGTTGAAATGCCAAATATGTATAATAACTTCGGAATGCCGGTGTAACTTCTTTTATTAAAAAATTAATTTGAATGACCAATTTTGGTTACATTTCACATATCTGATGAAATGTCCAGAAAAAAATATATGTTCAGTGTCAATCTGTACCAAATCGGACTTCTGATTGGTGTATCAAATCTACAATCTACGGAAAAACGTTACTGTCAACTGGGGCGCCCTTCAAGTGGTCACAAAAAATAATTCGAGTTGACCTTCCTCGAGGCAACACGCAAGTGTTATACGCCCTCAACGTTCGTTGGTTATAACGTACAGAAACCGCCTCCTTCAATGTTGAAGATTCTTGCAGTATTTACTCTTTTGGTTGTGATTTGCAGGGTATACTAGTCAACCGGGTTAACACCCTACTCTTTTCGAGAAGTTGACTAGGTTCTTTAGCGTACATGAGGTGTGACTGTCTCATGCACGGGACCTCCATTTATCGTCCTATCCGAGGGACGGAGTGTTTTCCGCGAATCCTTTTCCTGCGAAGGAAACACGGGCGGGGGAGGGCGATAACACACAACGGGAGTTAGCTCGAATTTATTGCGTGATGGAAAACGCATTGTCCGATATCCGATGGTAGGGATCGAACCGGGTACCTCTCGCGTCGGAGCCGCACGCTCTCCCGACTGAGCTAACTGAGATCATTTACAATTAAAATAAAATAAAACGGAATTGGATTTTGGGGTTATCGTCACAATATGTTTGTACAATTTATCGTATTAGAGTAATAACTTGTTAAGTGTCGGATATTGCCCAAAATGTCATTTGAGACTTAAATCCTATACCAAAATCATTGTAAGATAATGTCCGAATGATGTGTGAAAGTTTAAATACACTGCTTTCCTGGTTAAAAAGTTAAAATTTGCGTCAGCTTTTACAACGAATTACTGTATGACGTTTATGACCGTTCATTAACGCTCTTGAGCTGAATGATATCGTCCTACTGAAGGGGCATTTGAAAAAATCTAACACTATTGTATTTTTCTGTTGCCATAAGCTATACAACACGGTGGAAGAGAAACGAGGAAGCTCCAAGTGATTTTCGTGGAGTTGGGCACTTAACAGGCATCCCTTTAAAGGACCTAAAGAATACAACGTACATTGGCACTTATTCCATAGTTGATGACTTGAAACATATGTCTGCCGGAAAAAAATCCATGAAAATAAACACAGTAGTGATTTAAGACTAATTTTCTGATGCCAAATCTCACTTAGCAGCCAGTTTACCCACATTTTGGGGCCGGAATCGGCAGCGTGATTGACATGTGATTGACAATTCATTGGCTTACGTCATGACGCGTCATCTACATAATTTAGTTCACTAGTCCGTTCTTTAGATGACGTAACATTTTGGTGATTTAAAAGGGGCGTTCCCAGGACAATTAGATATTTACTAATTACCCCAAAATTGATTGATTTCATGAGAAATGATTGCCAAATAATTTTTATTCGGGCAAAATAACGTATAGAGAGTTGAGAGTCGAATTGTGAAAATTAGGCCATCTAGACGCTGTAGCTCCTTTAATGGTATGATTCACAATATTGCATTTCAAAATTGATTTTAAACGATTCGTATCATTAGCTTACTGTATACAATTTGACTTAGATTAAGATATGAAGGTAATGTGTTGACTTTAATCAGATTCATTTCAATCGCACCATGTACATGATAGAAACTAATTACTGCATAAGTTGTAACTTTATTCGAAAACTAGCACGAAATTAATTTCGACCCTTTAATAACGAATATCAAGGGGTTAATTACCTTACCATTTCCTAATTTCAATCTTCAACCAGTATCATACATTATTTACCGCTCAAAATGAAATGATTTATGGAATAATTTTGGTTAAGGTGCTGCATATCATAATATATGGACACCGCTTATATTGGTATCAGGCGCCCTCCATAGACAGAAGGATAATTCTTCCAAATTGAAGAACTTGTAAATATAGTGTTTTGATTAATATGTGCACATTGCAAGACAATCTCCGGTTTGGGAGTTAACTTAGTTCTCGCGGGGGAAATGATATGAAGATATGGGGGGTGTATATCGCCATGACAAATGGGACCCGCTGGGTTAAAACCAGGCATACGTCGGACCGAGTCGTTCTTCTAAAATCAACTGGAAAGTTCAAAACTTCATTTTCGATGTCAAAAAACTTGTTCACGTATAATGATTCTTTATTTTATTCATCGACCAGACCTAAAAATATGGATTCAAAATTTGAAATCTTTCGAACATCTAAACCAATGGTCTCGACCTCTGCTTCGAACATGTTTTGCGACGGACATCCCCCCTCCCCCCCCCCCCTCACTACCCTAAAAATAATTTTTGTTTTCTTGCCTATGCCGAATCGGTTTCTCTCAACAACAAAAATGATAGTTCGCTCAATGGTCGATGGTTTTGTTTTTCTCATTGAAAAGGGTGGGTAACTAAATAGCATAACACAATGTGAGGTCATTACAATAATTTTAGTATGCATTCATCGAAGGGGGAATAATAAGCTTGTCTACAACACTGTTCTGGGTTCCGAATTGTCCAAGCTGGTTATTGTACATGTATTATTGTAAAAAAAAACAAAAAAAAAAACACGCACACTTATACAGGCGAAGCGTGGTTGCTAGATCTGAGGATAATAAGGGAGGAAGGGGTGTAGGAGTCTGTGTCAGTCCTTTGAGTAAATTGCTAAATATGAAATTGTAATTGTTTTTTTGTTAAGATTGAACATGTTGTTGAAAATTGAAAAAAATAAATATCATGAAATAAATATACAAATGCGTGTTCGCTGTTAATTTAGAATTGTTTATGTGGTAATATTTCAGTCGTTTGGTACCATGTCAGACATTTATCCTTTTTTGACGAATTATATCATCAGTGGCTCAACTTTAATCAGGCCTAAAAAGACAAAGGCCGGTATTCTGAAGTCGTGTCTAAGTCCTGTTTAACTAAACAGTCCTGTCTAACTTTAGTCACGAGGTCGTGACTAACTTTTTTCGTATTCTGAAGTCGTGATTCAAGTTAAACACGAAGTCCTGTTTAACTTAAGACGATTGCATTTATCGCCGATATCGTATCGCTGATCGCAATCGTATAAATGGCACGAAGTTTTCGGCTGATTAAACTTAAAATTCAAGCAGAAAAAAGTCTCTCACAAGCTGAATATTTCACTTTAGACTAAGGAATTTACAAGACGTCACCAGACAATAAGGTTAGTTAATATTATCGAAGAAAATGATTGGGCAACACAAGACAAAATCCTGCAATTTTTTTTTGACATTTTGAGGGTGCACGTACCGTTATCCTCCGCCGCAACTTCCCGGTAGAGTACAGGAGAGTGTGGGTGAGATTGTAGGTTGCAAAGCAGCAGAATCGCGCTCTTAAAGGGTGACTAAATTACAAACGCATGTTGACTTTTCTTGATATGTAATAATGAATACATCACATATCTTTTGACTATTTGATGTACATTTTTGTCATATTTTTGAAATTATTTTTTATATTACTTTTATTCTACCTGCTAAGCTTCACCCCTAAAAAAAAAAACCTCCAGAAGCAATTGACTTTTGTGACATCATAATACCATTTAACCATCAGTCAGCTAGATGAACAAAAGACATTGGTAATTCCCTTCCTATCAACTGACCACCTGTTCACAATAGCATTGCATGTTTTATACAATGCCCACTCACCATGAAAAGAAGGGTTTCAATGAAAACATCCAATGCTAATGGGTGAGAACATATCTTTTGTTCATGTTTATCTAGCTAACTGATGGTTGAATGGTATTATGATGTCACAAAAGTCAATGCTGGAGGGTTTTTTTAGGGGTGGAGCTTAGCAGGTAGAATAAAATTAATAGAACAAATACTAGAAAAAATATGACAAAAGTGTACATCAAATAGTAAAAAGATATGTGATGTATTCATTATTACAGATCAACAAAAGTCAAAATGCATTTGTAATTTAGTCACCCTTTTAAACAGGACTTAAACAACCCCTCGCATGTATCTAAAGTTAGACTTAGACAGGATTTCGTGCTTAACTTGACTTAATCACGACTTCAAAATAAGAAAAAGTTAGTCACGACCTAGTGATTAAAGTTAGACGGGACTAAGACAGGACTTAAAACAACTGTTTAGTTAAACAGCACTGTCTTAGACACGACTTCAGAATACCGGCCAATGATTGTAGCTATTCGCCACCAGAGATACTAGGCGGTGTCAGACAGAAAAATCCCGATCCATCTTATATACTACTATTATTTTAATATAGATAATTCACTTACGTAGGTGTCAGACAAAAGACAGGTGTCAGACAGTCGAATTATCTAGGTTGAAAATTGAAATAATCCATTGCGCATGCGCGTTCGCGCACCGACGACAGGATCGCGATCGATACGTTATAAGACATAGACAGCGATTGCGACGAGCGCCGAGATGTGCATAAAACCAGACATAACATTTTTGGTGAAAATAAAAATGAAATTTGTATAATTTAGCAAATGTTACTGAAAAATTAACCAATAATAATTATGAACATCAGCCAAAATATGACTGCGGAAGGGTAAAACAATCGTCCGTTCTTCTATTATTGCAGGCAATTCATACTTGCGTCTAGCACTGGCTCAGCACTGGATAAATCCAGTGCTAGACGCAGATATGAATGGAATGTCTAGCATCAGTCTGTGCTCAGCCTGGCATAATATTGTGATGCTAGACACTCGTCTAGCACAAGGTTGCGCATGCGCATTACGGTATTGCGCGTTCAGAATTTGCAAGCCATCGTTACGTCACAATAGATTGTGTACTAGTGCGCGTTCAGAATTTGCAAGTCATCATTACGTCACAATAGAAGTGTACTAGTGCGCATGCCCAGACATGTCTTAGACATTTCCAATCCACTGTTTGTATTCATACTTGCGCGTCAGTTATCCACTGTTGATGCCGAGTATGAATGGTCGGCTTTTTCGTATAGCACTGGCTCGGCACTGGATTTATCCAGTGCCGAGCCAGCGCTAGACGTAAGTATGAATTGCCTGTGAGTGTTTTTCTGGGCGCATGTCACTCACTCATTCACTCACTCACTCGCTCATTTTCGTTCTTCTTAGTACATTTTAATTGTTTTGAACGAAGGGATTTAGTCATTATTAGTCACTGCACAATAATTTGGTATTTCAGTTGTCCATTGCGATTTATTCTCTGCAATTTGGATCATTTTTCGAACAATTTTTGGCTCGAAATTGACAAATTGTTCTCAGGGGGGCATTCTGAAAATCCTACTCTCTTAATGTATTGGAGTGGAAATCCACTCTTTTGTCCACTCCTTAGGGAGCCATATTAGTGACCACTTCGTTTGGAGTGGAATCCACTCCTAACCCAGAGTTGACCCCCTTTTCACTCCAAACTAGAGTGGAAATTGTCCACTTTTTAAGGAGTTGAGATCCACTCTATTGTTCACCCCCTAGGGAGCCATATTAGTGACCACTTCGTTTGGAGTGGAATCCACTCCTAACCCAGAGTTGACCCCCTTTTCACTCCAAAATAGAGTGGAAATTGTCCACTCTTTAAGGAGTTGAGATCCACTCCCTTGTTCACTCCTTAGGGAGCCATATTAGTGACCACTTCGTTTGGAGTGGAATCCACTCCTAATGCAGAGTTAATGTTGTTTTAACTCTCATTCTGGAGTGGACATCATTCAAGCTGGATTGGGTGATTACACAATCTATCAATTTGGGGTTTAGATATTCATCCACATGCACATATACATATTAACAAACATACGCACATAAACACACAGAATGTCCCATATACGCATACACTAATTCTTACATTGATAAAAATGCAGTTTGTGAAACAAAATATAATGGAAATAAATGTTTGTGTTCGATGGAACAATGTATCGTGCACACATGCTGTGTGATGGTTCACATTTTGCTGGAATGAGCCCCAAAGGAAATCAAAACAATAATTTGCACAACTATTTTAGGGTATTAACAAGGTAATTGATTGTATCTTTTTTCCCCTCGAAAAATAACATACAAAAACAATGTACTAGCAATAGAATAGAATGATTTGCCTTGCCCTCATGTTTTAGTAAAAACAAAAGGTGAACCACTGCCCATTGGGCATACATTGTTTTTATGGGGTACACAACAACATTATGCTACAGTGAAACCTCTTTACAAAAAGATCCTTGCGATTATGACAATCACCTTGTTATAAAACAAAGGGTTACACAAAAAAAAATTTAAACAACGGCTGGGACAAGCAAAATGACTTTGTTATAAATGGTTTGTTTTATCCGAGCTCTTTGTAACGAGGTTCCACTGTATTCACTCTTCTACTTCAATTCTAAACTTTCTAAGACATATTAACTTTCCTGATTAAAGAAATTTTAATTTCCTTTTAATTCAATTTGAAATATAAACATTAAAATACACATTGTACATAAATATAAAAACACACAAGCATCAAACAATCTACAAGTTCATGCAAAACAGCAATGTATGAAGAGATATTTGCGATACAACACAACTTGGGAAATCTAATTACCTTAGTAATATCATGTTTCAGAACAAGATGATTTCAATATTGGTTAGTCTAAAAAGACAAAGACTACTGGTGACCAGTTAAACCGTTTTGCACATGCAGAGATATTATTTTGTTTCCTTTCCCAGGCAACCCACTAGTTCTGCTAAGGAATTAGGACAATTAAAGGGATAGTTGAGTTTTGGTAGAGAGGGCGCTAGACTACTTATTTTTTTTGTGAGGTAATGAAAAACTGAGTGTAAAATTTGAAAGAGCATACAAATAATAAAATCATCTTTGTTTGATCAAAATCGGTTCAGAGACGGCTGAAATATCCATAAATATAACAATTTGTAATAAAGCTGGGGCCCCGGGTTTATTAGAGAATTTTGAACCAGCCGTTACAAATTCAAAAAAAATGCTTCCTCTTTTCAAAAAGTTACAAAATAGGTATTTAAATAGTTGTTGGTTATTTCTCTATCTAATCACTATTTCAACAAAACATCACATGCACAATATTTTATTCAAAATGGTTGAAACCGATGAGTGTTTAGAGAGTGCCCTCTTACGTTTTAACGGCTGTTTTGTAATGATAACATGATCTTTACTACGTCATTTGTAATTTTGTGTTCCTTTCTAGTTATAACTATTAGTTTGTAATGTAATGATGCAGGTTTTGGTTACTAAAATTCAGTTTCACCAAACCTGTACTCTCCTTACCAGAACTCAACTATCCCTTTAAAGGGCTGCTTGCCATTTCAGTAATATAATCGGTCACCAGTAATAAAATGTTCATCACAAGTTTCAAGAACAGTTGGTAATAATTGTAACATTATCACAATACATTTAAAGGAATAATTCAGTTTCGGTTTACTTTACAGGGCCCTTTTATCAATATGTGAGATAATGAACAACTATGTGAAATGGCACACAATGTTAGAGACAGTGTGGACTTTGTTTCATAATAATCTGTTAAGAAGCAGGTCTAAAATTCATAAATACATCCAATAGGAATACATGTTGGGGACCAACCGTTAGGCAATAATTTAACAGGATAGTATACAATTTTGGAGAAGCAAACACAAAATTAAAACTTGTAAGTTACCATTAAAACAATTACAATAATACTTATATTCAACAACATAATCATACAGCCTTTCATAAAACATCACGTTTTAGCCCAAGCAATGTTCATGTTAAGAAGTGTTTTTTCTTCACATTGGAAGTTAATTCGATTTAAAAAAAAACAATTGTTCTTCATGCATTATACCTAACAAATTATCACACCATAGTTAAGCCTTTAAATAGGGACATGTTCATGTTGCCTGGATTTAATCTGGCCCCTCACAAAGGCAGATCTGTATCAAAATTGGATAGATTCTGGCTTCGGGGGCAGCAATGTCTTGAGCTACAGTAGTACACAGTCAAACATGTGTATAGTGACCACCTACTGAAAACTAGAAAAGTGGCCATTGTAGAAGGTTGGTGACTACTACAGGCATGTTCTTATAGGCCTATGTATTTAAAATGTATGGATTCATGAGCAAGGAAGGTGACAAAACTTCTTCCTTTTGAAAAGTCATTTCAAGTTTATATACAACAATTTAACCAAACCATGCAGTTCAACGTTCACATTCCATATCACAATCGCATATCCTCCGGGTTGTGGCCTGTGTCGCGAACGCGATGATCATTGGGCTAGCGATACGTGTCAGCTCTGCACGGACTCTGAAAGCTGGTGTTCGTTCACTGAAGTTGGCTTCGTGAAGGTTACTGTCGAAAAGTGGCCATTGTAGAAGGTTGGTGACTACTACAGGCATGTTCTTGTAGGCCTATGTATTTAAAATGTATGGATTCATGAGCAAGGAAGCCAGGAAGGTGACAAAACTTCTTCCTTTTGAAAAGTCATTTCAAGTTTATATACAAAAATTCAACCAAACCATGTAGTTCAACGTTCACATTCCATATCACAATCGCATATCCTCCGGGTTGTGGCCTGTGTCGCGATGATCATTGGGCTAGCGATACGTGTCAGCTCGGCACGGACTCTGCACGGAAAGCTGGTGTTCGTTCACTGAAGTTGGCTTCGTGAAGGTTACTTACTGTCGAAGCCGCATTCACGGTTGCTTCGATGGTCTTCAAGTCACTCGTTTTCTTTGCGGTTGTCTCGCTCGTCTTTGCGGCTGCCTGTTTGTCTTCGTGCTTGTCTTTGCTCGTCTTCGTGGTCGTCTCGATCGTCTTGCTGGTCGTCTCTGTCATCTAGGCACTTGTCTCGCTCGTCTTTGCGGCTGCTTCGCTCGTCTTCTTGGTCGTTTTGATCATCTTGCTGGTCGTCTCTGTAGTATTTGCACTTGTCTCGCTCATCTTTGCGACTGTTTCACTCGTCTTCGTGGTCGTCTTGCTCATCTTCGCTTGTCTCCGTGGTCGTCTTGCTGGTTGTCTCTGTTATCTTGGCACTTGCTGGTCTTTGCGGCTGCTTAGCTCGTCTTTGTTCATCTTCGAGGTCGTTTTGCTCGTCTTGATGGTTGTCTCTGTCGTCTTCGCACTTGTATCGCTCGTCTTCGTGCATGTCTAGTTTATATGCGCGGTTGCCTTTCTTCATTCTATTGTAGGCTGGCACACTGCTTACGTTTATGTTGCAGCTTGGTGTGTCATCGGGTATCCCTTTGATCCCAGCTGTCGTTCATCTGGGATGCAGTGTGTGTCGGTGGGTGATATTTCAACAATCAAATCTGCAATCAAATGAAAATATGAGAACAAAATAATGTGTACAACCATTAAAAATGTATGGTGACTGACAGACAGTGGCGTAGCTACAGGGGGCACGGGGGGGGGGGGGGCACGTGCCCCCCCCCCCCCCAATAATTCTGAACAAACAATAGAAAACATAAGGGGACATTTTTTGAAAAAACAAAGAAATACATAAGGTGTGCCCCCCTTCCCCCCCCCCCCCCCCCCCCCCCCAATCAGTCCGACCACGCTACGTCACTGCTGACAGATCAAAACAAATATGCAAAACAACAACAACAAACAAGCCGAAACAAAACAAAAATAAAACAAAACACACACAAAAATACAGAAACACACCAACAAAAAATGGAAAATCCTGGGTACAGGATTCATTGAGTCATTCCTCATTATTAGGGAATAGGGTAGACTTGTAAGAAGCAAAATTTCATTCCTTGGCCTCTGGAATAGACTCTGTATGTAGACTTGCCTTAATGAATTAGTTTGATCATAAACACACAAATCTCAATAAGAATAAATGAAACTTACAAGGCCCTGAAAATTCCGTGGAGTTTCGTCTGCTACATGGAATCCGTTTACAAAATTGCCACTGCCAAAACCTCCAGTCCATTTGTTGTGCTGTTGGATATCTGAAGATGAAAGACACACATAACTTTGCATCAAAACGGTGGAGTCAAACACTGTAACTGAACATGTAAGGCCTAAACATATTTGAGAGGAAGATTTACCTTAGAAATACACATTTAAGAAATGGAATACAGTACCCAAGGTATTTAATTAATAAACGCGCCACGGCGCGTATATTTGATAAGTCTGTAATTAAGACTAGCAACACTTACATTAAATATTTTGATTGTGAACTTAAACTTTGGCTCAAAACGGAAGATTTAACAAGAATGGATTAATTCACAAACCAGGTAAAGTTATAGATTAGTGTTGACTACTTGACAGTGTTACTGATTCGATATGATTCTTGTGATGATGAATTGAATAATGAGTGTCGTATTGTTGTTGTTGATGTATTGTATTGCATTTAGAATGACAGTGCAGTTGACATAGCGCTGCGTTAATTGTACGACGCACAACACAGATATTTGCGTATACGGTTATAAACGTTTGTTACAAAGCTTTCCGAAATTGTTTCTTAAATTCCTCTTTATTGTCCAATGATATGACAATGTCATATACCGGATAGTTAAGATCGATATTTGTTACAAAGTATGTGAATAGTTCAGAAGCGATACTTTGCTTTATTTGTAGTTTTCTGTTATTTAAATGCAAAGTATGAGATAAATTATAGCTTATATGATAGATAATTGAATTGTTAAGAAGGCTTGATATATGAATTGATGTATTATGTATAGATGAGCTACAAATAAGGGAATTTGTAACGAATTTGTGCATGAATCTACTTGAAACGGACTCTGTGTGTGTCTAGTCTGTGAGTGATCGGCGCGCGCGCGCGTTTAGTGGTATTGTGTTTGCTAGTTGTGGATTTTGATTAAATTATAACTCAAGGAATGGGTTATGTGCTTGGAAATATGGCTGGTATGAAAGGCAAGGAAATATTAAATTATATAGTGAAGTTAATATGTGAATAAGTGATGAAGTCTTTAGAATATTTGGATATATTCAGCAATAAAACGAGCCGGTTTGGTATTTCCACTACGCGCACTACGCTAGTATCACTGTCTATAATATTGAAAGAAACCAACCTGAACCACCAGTAAGATATTGAGGATAATTTGCAAGATGAGTCAGTTTTCACCGGCTTGGTACGAACAGTCACGTCACGTTCACGTCACGTCACGTGAAGGTTCTGTACCTTTTGTGAAACAGGTCACCCAAATCTACGAAGTGTTGGGTTACGTGACCCAACAGTTTGTAGATATACTATATGCAATTCATGAAAGCTCACGTAAATTGGCGCTTGCGTAAAACAAATTAATGTAAATTGTCGTTGAGAAGAGACTAATTCTCGGTAAATTTAATCGTGAACGAACCCGTCCTACCTATACTGTATACCAATTATAGGCGTACACAGGCCTGGGGGCAGGGGGATGGACACCCCCTACCCCCATCCCCACCCCCTTACATAATTCAAGAAATGTCTTGGTCTCGGCCTCGAAATTTGTGACCGGTCCTGGTCTCGTCCTCGGCTGCGGTCATTTTCTACGGACACCCCCTATAGACCGCGGGCCGAACCGTGAAAATCGCCTTATTTCTTGACTTTCGTGCTTCAAATCTCGTATCTACCTGAATTTTGGCATGTGGGTAGTGAAAAATTCACTGAACACAAATCCATAACTCGTCAAGCTCAAAAAGTGCACATTTTTTCAAAAAGTAGAAAAAACTTGGAATTTTGTTTTGTAATACTCTCTGAAAAATAATCCAATCCCAGTGCATCTCTCATTAGAACGTAACAGTGTCCCATATGCTAGGGCCAATCAGATCGCTTGTTTTATCGTTGTGCGAAAAGTTTGTTTTGATGCAATGTAATGACACGTACTTTATCTGGATTTTGTTGTTTACATGGAAACTAAACTCACAGTAAATTAATTCATTTAGAGGAATTAATTCCGAAATAGACAAGGAATGAGTACCACCTTGAAAATTTACCAAAAACACATTAGAAGTTGATAAATAATTTAACGAAAAGAGACCGATACGGCACTAGCACTTCGGCTAACGAAGATCATCAGGCTAGTGTCGCCTGAGCTGCGGGGCACTGGTCGGCTACAAAAGGTGGCATGGAGGCATAATGCAATCGCCCTCATCATGAATCTAGTTTAATTTTACCCCGGGAAAAAGCTATTCTCCTAGTTACTGTCTGTCTTGGAATGGATTGTAATATATTTGTCTTTATCTAAAGGGAAAGTCGACCCTAAATCTAAGTTAGTTAAGATAATGGCATAACTAAAGAGAGGAACGTGACAGTGAACAATTTCTTCTTGTAAATATATTGCCTATTTTTTTAATAATTTATTTATTTTCCATGATGAAACATTTTCTGCTTCTATTAAAACCAACTTATTTTCAGGGTGGACTTTTCCTTTGAGGAAATAAATAAAGGAGAGAAATAGAGGGTAGATGGAGAGATTGCGAAATTTGGTAGACTGGTATTTATTTATTTATATACATTTGTTAAACATTTTATTTTGCTTTTTTTTTGTTGCATCAGGAATAATGGTATTCGATTCATCACACAGCACACTCCCCAACTCAAATAATCCTTCAGCATCCCATTGGCAATATATATAATAATAATTTAAATAATAATACAATAAATACAAAATACAAAAAAAACCCATGTATACACCGACAACTTATCTCTCTTATCATATCTATCTTTCTCTCTTACACACACACACACACCCACACCAAAACATACATGTACACAAAGATACAAACAATCCAGTCCAGACAATGCACTTATTTATCACACCAAATTAATTGATATTAGAGCACGATAAGAACAGTTGTAAAAAAAATGAGATAAGTCAAATTTTCCATATTTAGTAAAATCTTTATGATCTTATTTTATCTATCTCAATGAAATGAAAATCACTGGAAATTCTGGTAATTGGGCAAAATACAAAACAGTAGAAGTAATTCATAGATTGAGTAGACGCATAAAGAACAAACATTCTTATAAATGAGGTAACATTTTCTGGCTATTGAAAAGAATCTCGGTTATAGCGAGATTCCGGTTATAACGAGGTAAAATCGATAGTCCCGACTACCTTGTTATAAAGAGGTTTCCCCAGTTAGCAATACAAAATTATCATAATTCATACAACAAATATTCAAATATTTAATATCATGTTGTACTGTTTCATTGATTCATACAAAGCATGTAAACCAGACATACAATCAACTTCCCTATTACTTGCCTCTGATGATTTGTTTTCTTTGTTTTTAAACATAACATAGACAAACATAATATTTGTCTTAAAGGGGTAGTTTAGTTTTGGTACGGCTGAACTTTAGTAACCAAACCTGGACAGTAACCTTATAAACTAATAGTAATAACTCCACCATGCTCGAAAGGTATACAAAATTACAAACGACTAAGTAAAAAGCACGTTATCATTCAAAAAGAGCCATTTAAACACAAGAGGGCGCTTCTAAAAAGGCATCGGTTTCAACAATTTTCCATACAAAACTATGCATGTGATGTTAAATTGAAATAATCATTAAATAGAGAGATCATCAACAAATGATTAAAAAAAAGATTTTGAAATTTTTTGAAAAAGTGCAAGCATTTTAAAAATTTTTTGAAAAAACCATTTAATTATTTGGGCCCCAAATAATTATAAGATCAGATATATTGTTGATATTTCAGCCGTTTCTGGGTCGATTTTGACCAAATAAAGTTTATTCTGCCATTAAAATTGCATGTTCTCTCAAATTCGACACTCAGTTTTTCATTACCTCACAAACAAATTGTGATGTGCAGCGCCCTCTCTACCAAAACTAAACTACCCCTTTAATTTCATTAGTTTGTAAGGCAAATAAAACAAAACAAATAATATGAGCATTTATGGAAACGTTTTACATGTACATCACAATTCTTCCTGAGCTGAAGCAAACCTATTCATAAAACAATTCATGCTTTCACTAGTCCGTTTCTTAACTCACTACAGAGTGCAAATATTTAAAACAGCTTCTATACATTGTATACTAGTGTGTTAATGTTAATCTTAACAGCAAAATACTATACAGTAGTTAAAAGAAGGCAGACATGGAAGAAAGATTACTTGCACAAATTGATAAATAACCACATAGTACACCATAAAACATAAGCTTATGTATGAATAGAATCATGATCATTAAAATGTGTAACTTATTCATCTTACATAACTGATATACTTGTCATAATGGAACAAAATACTAAATGCACAAGAGTACATTCCCAGTCCAAATACATGTATATACATACACTGGTACAGTGTATCTATTCATAAGCAGTGAATACAAGTCAAGGAACCTCAATCTTCCAACATCTATTTTCATCTAGTGTCATCTTATAACAACAACAAAATAAATAGATAGATAAATAAACTTTAACAAATCAAATTACTTGGTCATGGAAATTAAAATTAGTCAAAATGTATCAGAATCAGATTTGTCAAAACAAAATATTGGTTCATGTTAAACTTTATGACACTTCTTTTACCTACATGTAGCACTCTGGCTAGAATGGTACCCATTTACACATGGGTGGAACATGGTAAACATAGATTAATATCTGCCTAAAGGACTATAGGTGTACCATCCATCTTAAAATGTTTGTTTACCAGTAGACTTTTTAATGATATACTTAGCTCCATTGCAGATAATGCAATGCACTGGCAATATATTCAGTTTATAAGTCATGGCTGGTAGAGGGTTGATTTTCGTGTGAAAAACTTGACCAAAGCAGTCTCTTTGGTACAGGGGAATCCTCACTTGCTGACACTTACTTGATACTTGATGAGGTAATCCCTTGATGCAGCTGCAAAGCTATACTTGGATGATGTGCTGGTGTGTCTTCAGGAGGTGTCATAATACAATTTTCACTTTGCACATGTGTACAATAAAGATGCAAGAGTGAATGTGCAAGCAAAAAATCAAGTATAGTGACATTTAAACAATGTGGGAGCCCACGGGAGACTGCACTTCTCTAATGGTGGGTAATGCAGCCATTTGAAAGGTAGTCAGTCCTGTTATTTTGATGACCGGCCCAGAGAGATGGTTCCAGACTCGTATGGTCCGTGGATACAAAAATGACACCTTGTCAATAGTAGATAATGGAACGGTGAACTTCAGGTTGTGATCGTCTTGAATAACAGTTGGCTGTGCGGACTTCTGGTGGGAAAGGCATGTGGTCTGGCCTAGCTGATGATGGATCTTGTAAAAGAGTGTGCACTGTGCAAGGAGTCACCGGACGTGTAGTCGGTCCCACCCACATCTACAATGTTTTGTAAATGGTCCTGATAGGACGGTCCCACCCAAGGGCTGTCACGAGCGAGGAAGATGTGGTGGATCTTGAATTGCTGATCAAGTCTTGCTGGCTCTTCTTGGGGCTATTCGGTAAATAGCTGTGTCTTCTCAGCATCTGTGGGTTTTAACAAGGAGAAGGGAGAAAAGAAAATTAAAACCAATTTCATCAAAGTCATTCTAAATATGACAATCTATTACTAGTCATTAGGTGATTTCAGGTAGATAGTTGAAGTCGGTGTTGGTGTTGAGAACGTGGATCAAGCTACTGAACCGTGCTCCAACACCGATGGTAATAATAGAAAGATGATACTGTTCACCTTAATCATGTCATGGATAGCTCACCACCTATTGGACGTCATGCCTTTATGTGATCCTCTCACAATTTTTGGCTATATCTTCGGAGACGTGCCCAGGGCACATCGTGATTTACGTGAATAAATTACTCCGCCATGTGATGCGGTCATGTCGAAGTACAGACTTGCTCATTTAATTACTTGGTGTGCATCCGCGTTATAAAATAGTCCCCGTAAACACCATCGACATCACGAAATAACTATTTCACGGTAAAACACAGGACGGGAATTATTTTTCCACTCGAACTTTTTGTAAGATTTTAGACTTTGTTCTGAGTGAAAATTGTACATGATACATTCACTATTTCAATTAACCACTACTCACCAGCTATTGGCAAAAGAAAAGTAGAGTCATAAGAGAGAGGAATCGAACCCATGACACCAAGTATCGAAGTCCACAGCGTGACCAATAGGCCATGTAAACTGCTGATGGTCAGTATGGTCTCATTGTTATCATATACGTACAGCCCACATCGGTGATTATGAATAATTCATTAGCGCACCTATACGACTTGGTAGCAGACTAAAAGAATCGACATATACTATATCCATAAGTATGGCAATAGTGCATAGAACATCAGTTATGTTAGTAATAATTATGCCAAGTCGTCATGATCGGTTCATGTGTACTATATACCTACACTACAAGGGGTGTCTTTGACTAGCATCGGTAATATTCATGCAATCAAATTCGTGCATGGGCAGCCGGTGATTGGGGTGTTTATAAAGGGTGTAAATCGGGTGTAAATCGCGTGTGATTGGGATTTAATATATTTATTTGCATAATAACATCAGTTCTTTTAGTCGTGTACATGCCAATTCTTAACCCCCCCCCCCCCCGGGGGGGGGGGGGCGGTGGGGTATCATGCGTGACCAAGGACTTGCCAAAAGCACCCTAAACAAGTATTTGCGTGGTGCAAAAAATACACCTTAAAGGTAAAGAGAGTTTACTAGTGTTGAAATATATATATTGAACATTCTTAATGCGTGTTTGGCTGGAAGCCCGGACAGGATACTGCTAGTACTAGTAGTATATTACAGATATATAATACATGTACTTAGTATATAACAGTTATATACTACTAGTAGTATATACTGTGTTACGCCGGAACTACTTTCGCCAAACTCAAAATCGAATATGTGCCCGGGGCACGCATTGGAAGATATAGCCCAATTTTTACGCGAAAAGGTTAGTAAACAAAAGTGAAATCAGTGAGAAAAGGCATTTAAATTTCAACAGGTAGGACATAAAATTTGTAATCATACTGTCAAACCAAAATAGAATATATATCAATCATATCCAAGGATTTTCAGTAATTTGTGATGTTGTCATTTGGTTCGTGATCTTGAGATTACCAACACTAACATCGAGCTCGAAATCACAAATTTCACTAGGGAAGAATTAGGAAGTTCTCCCTTTTCATGTTTTTGTTCGAGTGCAATTTTATTTCGGGAAAATGGGAATACTTTTCAAGTTTCATTTGATGGAAGTCGTAGAGCTAGATATGTTCATATTATAACGGGAACTTACCAGCCAGTTCCGGATGTCTTAGAAGTTAGAGTTACAGTCATCTTCTTCTTCTTCGGGTTAATCTGCCTTCTTCAATCTGGACTCTGGAGATT
The DNA here is from genome assembly GCA_037951105.1 of Echinarachnius parma. NCBI lineage: Eukaryota > Metazoa > Echinodermata > Echinoidea > Clypeasteroida > Echinarachniidae > Echinarachnius > Echinarachnius parma. Next base: position 204,115 of record JBAMJV010000208.1, on the reverse strand, counting down.
CGTGTTCAGTATAGCCATGAATGACTTGTCCCACACATTCACTTCCGTGTAATGTACATCGCTGCAACCTCACTTTCCAACCTCTTTTTCCAAAGTTATCAATTTAGCTGCACACTCCTTGCATTTTTCATAGTTTTTATCACTAGATGGTATACACTTGTTTAGAGTGTCGATGACATGTATGGGACAGAAGTCGGATTTACTTGCCTCGAAACTTTCCGTCGCACTCGACTCGAACGCAATAGTAGCAGCCAGTGATTGTTGTTTGGGTTTGTTTACATATTAGCGCATGATGAAACAAAGAGCGTGATTTGTCAGTCCACAAATCACGTTATGAGCAACGTACTGTGATTGGTCATTCTTACCGTCGAAACTGACAAATATTAGCAATTTTTTTTTGGTTTTTTCCATATTTTCAGAAAATGTGCAGGTTTTATTCTTGACGAGTTTCAGGTATGATTTCAATACTATTTTTTACACAAGTCGACAAAAAACTAGCTAGATACAAGATTTGAAGCATGAGATGAAACGATAATGGACCTCGGCCCGCGGTCTACTACCCACACTCCCCCCGCTTACTTCAATTTGTCTGACGAAATATCCCCCGGCCCCCGGCCCTACACCCACCCCTTGAAAAAATCCTGGGTACGCCACTGCCTACAAGTAGCTAGTTTGAATTCGAATGTCAAATACATTAATTGATTTATTGAATATTGATTGGTTGGTGTGATTGTTTCATTATAATGATTGACTGATTAATTGATAGATTGACTCGATTCAATAACCATAAATAAACACTATTAATCAAATCATTGTTTTATGAGTGAGTTGCAGTGATCAATTGATCACTGCAACTCACTCACTCACTCATGCACATGCACATACAACGCCGTTAAGGGCCAGTACGCTCAGACGTCGAGCACGGGAACTTCAGGCGTATGCGAACTGAATTGTCCGCTGCGTGTAGCAATTCAGCTGGAAATCAACATTTGCCAAAATCCACGCACGACACGTCTTTAGAAATACTCCAATAACAAGACAAATAATGCAAGTGGTATGGTTGTACATTACCTAAATGACAGAACTGCATATTATCGTCTCAGATTACTCTGAATTATGCACGTACATATTATAAACATAATGATTGAAAAGATTTGATAAGGGGGTATCGGCATTTTCGTCGACATTTTAAAATCTCTTTGTGTGTGTATGTCTAGTCTTAGTAACAAGCGTTTGCAATTTAAAAAATCTTGATTAAACACTCACGTCACGATTTGGTTAACGCGACACTTCGAGTTTTACCGGCATGGAAAACGACAAATTGTTGGGTCACTTTACCCTACACTTCGTAGATTTGGGTGACCTGTTTCACAAAAGGTACAGAACCGTTCACGTGATGTTAACGTGAACGTGACGTGACTGTTCGTACCAAGCCGTTTTCACCCGATTATTCTGTTCATCTATAATCTTTAAAACTTAGAGAATATTTCAGTATACTAATTACCTGAACATGTTGCAAGGGAAATTATGTTTCAACTATTTAATCGCTTGACCAACCTTTTTGACAAGTCACACCCGTGTACAAACACACACACACACACACACACACACACACACACGCGCGCACTTACATTGGTGCCGTAACGTTTGCGTTGTGATTGCAAATTGGCGTATAAATGAAAGCCGAAAGTGAAAGATTGATTTGTCTATACACTTAAATCATGATAAAACTCACGTTCAAGTGTTTTGCGGAAAGTCCTCACTGAGTTCTCCTTTATTATAGAATCGTCTGAATGTGATTTCGATCTCCTAAATCTTCGATCTCCGACGTCCGAAATGATGACGAAGAGCGAGCTAGTACAGCGGTGCAAACAATTCCCGCATCGAATTAAATTTTCGTATATATGTATTCCTCTCGTACTCATAGGGTTGATTGCCCCATTGATTTTGTTTTATTTTATTAAAATTAACTTAATGTCTGAATTGTTCAGTTTACCAATCATAACAAATAGCACGAAGATAATGATATCCAGCGTTCGAAATTGAAATAATATACTGTTGAATGACACTGAACAAATCAAATAATAATTGTTGGAGACACTCAAACTACACTATTGATACATCTCATAAACTTTTTTGGCTGTTGGCCGACACAGTACTTACACTAACCAATTTATCACTTTTAAATAATGAATGTAATTAGCCTAATGTAATTTACAAATGTAAACCAAATAATGTCGTTCTCTTGCACAGTAAACAATTAATTTTGTTTTGTTTCCGTGAAGGCCTATCAATAACATTAACAAGTATTAACATTTTGCAGTCTTTTGATTGAGTGGCAAAGATCGAAGAGGCCGAGAGCGCATGAAAGATAACTTTCAAGCGTACTTTTTCAGTCAACGCGCTCAATCTTTGTTATCACGCGCAACTACTCGCAATAAATAGCCGTATTCAGACGATAAAAGCCAATCTTGTGGTTATCTTGTGGTTATCTCGTGGTTTGCAATTCTTAAGAATATCTTGTGGTTAGCGCTCGTTTGAACACGCAAAACTCGTGGTTATCTTGTGGTTTCCAAACCACAAGATACTTGTAAGATTTTGCGCAGAATGAGCGCGCGATGAGCGCGCAGTCTATTTTGTTTTACCGTCTGAACACAATCAGCTTCGAGACTCGTGGTTTGGGTTGACCTCATGCATATGACCGATATATGCTTCCGGTGTGAAAACAAGTCAAGTGAGCGCGCGTGACCTCAAATGAGAAAGGCGCGCACACTACTTCCGGTTTTAATTCTTAAGAATTGCAACTCTTAAGAATTGGCTTTCATCGTGTGAATACGGCTACTGTATGTACCTTTTTTGTTACACTTTCGGTCGCTCATTGCAGTTTGATAATGTCTTGTTCATGTCATAATTACTATCGTAAATTGTGCGAGTGCATACATAATATAGCAGTTAAGACCGAGTTAAGACACCTCGGAGGCAGACTTAAGTTTTATCCTAAGTTGTGGCCAAGGATATTTAAATATATTAAGCGTATTTGTACAATAAGCGTATTGTACAGCTATACGCTTATATAATAAGGATAGTTTACCCTATCGCGCGCTATTCACTTTTCTACAGGATAAGCGTGTCCATGGGGAAATAAGCGTATTGCGCAGAGACAATATATGTAAATTAGACAAACGTTCAACATTAAAGATATGGTGACAAGAAAACTGCCTCAAAATTGGGTTTTACTGTATCTAAGGTAGATTTTCATGAAGATTACTAATACAAACATATTTTCCTCGTGGGAAAACCCGGTAAAATAAAAAAAATCAACTTGTAAATTCACTTTCGGAACCCCCGTAAAAAAACTGAGTCCCGGGCGAACAAAAAATGACGTCATCTTTGTGACGTCACCTGCAGGCAATCGCAGTTTAGCTCGGTCATAGACGTACACGCTGAGTGCAATACTCACGTTGACACAGAGATATTATTTCCATTTGTTTCAATATTTGCAAACATTTGTTCAGGTTTATATCATGGACGATATACACTCAGATGTGTAGCTGCATCCTGCTACAATTCATTTCTTAGCAATTCTTAAGCATTTTCAGTAAAACCTCAATTTACAAGCAAAAACGAGTTTGTTTTACTAGCAAGTCATAGGCTCTGCATGTAAACAATGCACATTCCTCCGCGTTGCGGTCTGCATGTGATGTCATGAATCGGGTGACACGTGCGCACATTCCCGCTCCGCTATAAATGACTTTTTTTAGGAGCATGGAACGCCGATGCGAAATAAAGCAAAAAAGTTGCATGAAATTTACCTTTTTTTCCCAACTTAAGGATTTCTTTGAAAAAAAGAGTGTGGTATATCAATACAGGCACATATTTAAAGCTATAAACCTGAATCAAAGCCGGGATTTTCCCCCTCCTTTAACATAGAAACAACAACAACAAAGGAAGCGCGCACACCTCTGACCCATGGACCTAGATATACGTAGATGGTACCACAACTGATGATGCAGCCGGTTTGAAAGCAAATTTCAGATTTTAAAATTTGTGCTACACAAAAAGAAATTTTAATTTAACAAACGGAAGTATAATTTATATTCAACAATATTGTATGTTTTGATACTAGTGCATTAGTTGCGCCAGTACAAGTTGGCCATTTTGAAAATGTATTCCGTATCTATTTCTTCCTACAATTCTGTGGTGTGGTCTGCTGAACGTCATATCTCCGGGAAACACGCAAGCCTAGCTATTTTCTCAATAAAATCGTGGCTTCACACACCATGATGACTGTGAGTGTGATAGTTATACGCCTAGATGAATCATAATGTTCCTAGTCTCATTGTAGTGGTCGTAGTCCGCATCGAGATCGGACACTAATTAAATAATGGTCACCCTTGCCCTTGGACTTGTCTTATCTAGTTCGATGTCGTAGAGCCGCAGATTTTGATGCATAATAGCAGCGGGGGCTAGTATTGGCTTACCAGCGCGCTTTTACGAGTTTTTGAGGAAAAGCGACGCATTAACGTTACGGAAAAAAAAGACTCCTCCGGGCACCCGGGTTGTGTATAATAATCGATGCTGCTGGCGATTTTTGGGTTGGTTTGTTTATTCAGTACAGTCAATGCATTGGCGCGCGCGGGAAAATTGTCTGCAAGTGTAAAACATGTAGGCCTAATAATTGGTAGCATTATGCTATAACTTTTGCCATTACCATTACAGGCTCATGTTTAAGTGTTTGCATTACTAAAATAGTTTGTTTATTTTGTGTGAATACAGTCAGCTATTTTAATAATTCACTTATCACTTTATGATACAGTAATTCATCGTTTTGCTGCTTGTTTCCCATACCAAGCGGCATGATCATGAGATTTTACGAAATTTCCTTCCATTTTACAGGTCTCTCAATTTACTCATGGCGTATTTAAATAGTCAGCCAAGTTCAATTATTTGAAGTGATGTTGCAAAAAGTGTTATTCCTCCTTCCAAATTCATAAATTTCCGATATGATTGTTAACTATATAGCGTTACTGACAATTATTTACGTGCAAACTTATACTTGTGGGCATAGACGTGCGACTTTGTTTTAATTGTTTGTTTTCATGCTATTGTATGTGTTTGTTGTTGGTGTGTTGATCATACATTTAATCTGAATATCATTCTTTTAAACTTGGGCGATAGCTGTTGTTCGCCAAGGTCCTGATATAACATCTTAAAATACAAATACAATGCAATACAGTATTACGTTCGAAGGCACACACATACACGCACACACGCACACAAACACCTATATCGCTTTCTTTGTACATATTAAAGGGATGATGCAGTTTTGGTCAAACAGAACTGTATAGTGTTTTAAACTTACGGTATATCATTAAAAAAACTTATACTTTATTTATCAATGATACTTGCATTGTAGAAAAGCTCATACAAACAGCTAAGTGAAAAGCCTGTTATCATTCAAAAGCAGCCTTTCAACCCTTTTCATGAACAATTGTGCTTGTGTATTCTGTTAAAACAATCATTCAATAAAGAGATCATCAACAACAATTGAATAACCTCTTGGTTATTCGTGCGGGCGTTATATAATTTGTATTGATCAAATAATCAAATGAATGGGGGCCCACATGTTTTATTCCAATCAGATTGACAGCTGGTTCTCAACAAATTTTGATCCAATAATTTTGTTTTATCTCTAAAATCACGTGCTCTTCCAAGAATTACACTTAGTTTCAATTATTTTTAATATCCCTGTGCAGTGTATCATTGTTCTAAAATAATGCATACCGTTTTTATCTTCTTCTCCGAATTATAGTTCAACTTGGAGATCATGCATCATGCCTAGGAGTAGGAGGCTAGGAGCATGCATCTACGCAAGACACCGACTCACGCTTTAAGTTTACTCAGGAATCAGACTGACGGAAATTAGCAAACAACCTTTATATTTCTATACTGTATTTCTCATTTCTGTTTGATACTAGAAAAAAATGAGGCTTTTGAATGAAAAGTTTCGTATCTATAGGCTTCTCTCTTGAACCTGTTAAACAATTGTGAAGTATATTTAAATTGCATGCATAAATCATAGGAGCATCAGTGAGAAAAATCTGAAAAATCTACATACATCAACTTACAACTATGTGCCCAGTTCAATGCTTAAATGCATCATAAAAGGTCTTAAACACTGTCATTATTATTTCATGTTTCATTTATATTGATTTGCTTGATATGTCCTTTGTAAATAACTTTACTTAGAACATTTTTCTCATTTACCTTTGTTTCATTTGATTTTGAAGATGAATATATGTGTAATAAAATTCATGTGTGTGTGTGTCTTTTTATTCAGTAATATATTCATCATAATTCACAGCAATTTTATTTTAAAGGAAAAAATACCTCAGTGGAACACTAAAACTATTATCAACATCATTCTCAGAAAGAACGGGGGAAAGAGAAGGGGAAATAACACTAGATAGAAAAACAAATACTAATAGCTTTACAACAATACAAAATAACCCCAAAAGTCTAAGTCTAAGAAGATGATATATTTCTGAATTTGATCTATTCGCCCCAAGGGCAAGGCTACACTGAGAAATAAAACATAGAACTGAAAAAATAACAGGATACACAGCATAACAAATAATATAGTGAGCCACCAAATTAAGCGCTAGGCCTAGGTAAGAGTTAGCCAGGTTAGGGAAGGTTGTGCATGTTAGCGATCAACAATAATTTACACCAATACAAGTTTAAACCACACATTGATTTCAAAATCATATTTGTGTGACAACATCACCGGCATCATGCCATCAGTATACACACTAAATTTCCCCCCAACTCCGGGCATGGTTGACTATACCAACAGACCTGAAGGTAAAGACAAAAAATCCCGTTTCGGTAGGTTCCCAGTAAAATATTTTGGATTGTGTATCGGCAAAAATGCAGTGTTTTACGCTCATGATTTCTCTATCTATATGCCAACAATATTACACATTTTGATTCTTTGGTGGATAAATATACCAATCTGTACGGAAAAATAGTTATAGACTATCCAGAATTAACTCCGTTTCGCACAAAAGTAAATTTTCTCAAAGTAACTTGGACTTCAACTACATGGTTTGTTCGACATCGTTTGTATGTGCCGCGGGCGGGCAGCGGCGGCTGGGATCGGCTGGCTGACTTGTCTCGGCGAGACTTGAAATGGTTATCAGCTAATCAAGCTGGAGCGTTTGGACATTCAAAAAGTCGGAAATAATAATAATTTGGAAGATCTAAACGATTTTCATATACTACTTACATGATGACATGACATTTGACAGCAAAATAACCGCGCTGAATATCGCTATCTCTCTCGAGAAAAAAAAAAGTTACGAGGAATTAATAGTTGAAGTTAGGAAATATTATATTCCACATACTTATAATCTTGCTCTTCGATTGGTCAAAAGGTAATCACGTGATGAAACATAGTTTCGCCCATCATTGATGGGAGAAGAAAACTTCGTTACCCTATGTAGATATCTTGGGTGAAAGTGCGTTGCACTCACTAGATAATTGGTAAGGTACTATCTACACCCCGCGGTTGCATTGAATTGCTGTAGAGAGTGTGTATTCAAATTCCGCACTATTCAGCAGACCATAGAAGTATGACTCCAACACTGCCGTTGTATTGTAGGTACCCGGGTACGGTAGGTCTGCTGCATTTAATACGGGATTTGAATAGCCACACACTGCACGGTCAATTCAATGCAACCGCGGATGTGTGTGTTGCGCGAATTACAATGTAATGCGTACTTTGCACTAGCCGTATTCAGACGATAAAAGCCAATCTTGTGGTTATCTTGTGGTTATCTCGTGGTTTGTAATTCTTAAGAATATCTTGTGGTTAGCGCTCGTTTGAACACGCAAAACTCGTGGTTATCTTGTGGTTTCCAAACCACAAGATTGCGCGCACTGCAAAATATGCGCAATCTCGTGGTTATCTTGTGGTTTCCAAACCACAAGATAACCACAAGATACTTGTAAGATTTTGCGCAGAATGAGCGCGCGATAAGCGCGCGACTGCGCGCAGTCTATTTTTGTTACCGTCTGAACACAATCAGCTTTGAGACTCGTAGTTTGGGTTGACCTCATGACCGAGATATGCTTCCGGTGTGAAAACAAGTCAAGTGAGTGCGCGTGACCTCAAATGAGAAAGGCGCGCACACTACTTCCGGTTTTAATTCTTAAGAATTGTAACTCTCGAGAATTGGCATCGTTTGAACACACATTTTGCAATTCTTAAGAGTTGCAATTCTTAAGAATTGGCTTTCATCGTGTGAATACGGCTAAGTGTATATGTATCGTACACCGCGCGCTTGCCATGACTCTGACGTCTAGACTTTAGAACGTGAAATGTTTTAGTGTTTTATCATCATTTATTACAATTTCCTTGGAGTCTGACTTGGAGTTGGAGTTCACTTTCATTTTATATAGCCTTAAGCTATGGAATTTTCATGGAGTTAAACAATTGGAATAGCCATTGTTGGTAAGTAGATCAAAGTCTAGTACCGGTAACTGTAGTGTTAGTGTTAGAACTAGGCCTAGACATTAAAAGCAGTTTAAGTTGTCTTTCTCGTAGACCTAGCTACCTGTGAAATGTTTCCAAGGTAGAATATAAAGCAAATAATCACCTTTTGGTTTCAGGCGATGGCAAACCATCACTTCCTCGGCGATCTGAATGCATACGCTATCTTTCCTCAGCTTCGCTTCGGAAAGATAGCTACATCCAGATTGCCTCGGAAGTGATAGTTTCTGCCATTGCCTTCACCAACGGTAATTATTTGCTTACTATACGTTAGCACTCGGTTTTTGGTCGTTGCCAATTTGCATGCGAGCTGAATAGCTATGCGTGATGATACACGTAGTTATTGCAGTCTGCCTATTGGCAATGATCAACCAATAAACGAGTTTTACGGGTTACTTCAATCGAGCAATCAATTGATTGCTAGCGCGGAGAGATCGTGCTACTGCATGCATGTGCATGCGGTAATTATGATCGTGTGCAATATTGCAATGCATGCATAGCGCGCGCAAGATATATTTATTTGCCTGTGTTACTATTATCGATCTCCTTCGCGCAACAGCTGACCGATATGATTTCCGAGACAAGGCATATGGCGCATTTTGCGAAAAGGGCAAATTTTTAAGACTTTTATGAGCTTGAAAATAATGTGAGAAGGGCATGCACGTATTTTGGGGAAAGGGCACATGTTTTGGGGAAAGGCACGGCGGCCAGCATGTAAAAAGGGCACAGCCGTTTTGGCCGAGAAGACATGATTTTTGGGCAGGGCATCACGGCCAGTACGAAGGGCATCGGCGGCCTGGCCGTCGATGGCCGTCGTGTAATTTATGCCCTTTTTAGACTCTGCCTCTGGAGTCTGGACTCTATAAACCTCTAGTCTGACTAGAAGTAAATATTTACTAAAGTCTAAAGTAAACATTTAGTCTTATTTAAATTTGTATTCTCTAATTATTTTTTAGTACTATAATGACTATTTTATGCTCTAGTCTTATTTTCATACTAGTCTAGATAACTCAGATTGTATATTAGTTGGTCAATAAATCTAGACTAGTCTTAGACTTAGAGTAAGAGTAAGACTATGAATGATATATACTAAATTAGTAGTGTAGAGATTTAATTGAATAATTGTTAATGTTAATTTATACTTATTGAGTAAGTGTAACTGTAAGGGTAATGTATTACGGTAAGTTACTAAAATACTACGTCAATTCAAGCCCAAGGACAGGTCACTAACTAGTAATTATATAGCAAGTAAGTAGGTCTAGACTAGAGTAGAGTAAGACATCAAGTGAAATCTGAACTAAGTCTAAATTACTAGTCTAGTCTAGACTAGATATAGTTAGTAAAGACTAGTCACTACTATTTTAGAATTATTACTAGTCTAGATCTATAAAGTCTAACTAAGAATTAGATATAAGAATGATACTTGATACTTGATAGTATCTTAGTCTTACTCTTACTTAGTGAGTATTTTATCACTTTTAGATTCGCACTACTGTAGAAGCTCATCAAAGCGAAAATACTTGAACTCTGGATTATCTATTTGCAAGATGTATAATTTATATGAGATGTCCATTCCTAAGCCCTTTAGTGAACGGACGTACTCGCGAGTGTTTAACCACGAGTTCAACATTGGCTTTCATCACCCGAAGAAAGACTAGTGCAAGACATGTGAGGCATTTAAAAACATGCCCACAAGTGATGAATTAGATGATGTGTACCGGGTACATTTTGATAGGAAGGAGCGTGCAAGGCAGGAAATGGCAACGGATGGAGAGCTGGCCAAACAGTATCCATCGTTATATGCTGCCTTTACATTTGACCTGTAGCAGGTGCTAACTACACCGTATGGAAATATTAGCTCCCTTTTCTCCCTTTCAGGCAGCTTAGCACCCACAATCTCACCTTCTTCAATGAGGCCACAAAGCAAGGACATTGCTTTGTGTGTGTGAAATGAGACGATTGCAAAGAGGGAAGCATGTGAAGTGAGCTCTTGCCTCTTGAGGCTCATGGCTTCTACGGAAGACACATGCTCCTTTACTCGGACTGCTGTGGGGGGGGGGGGGGGGGGGGGGGGGTGGCAGAACCGCAAGAGAATTGTCGCATCTGCACTTCTGTTTGCGGTTCAAACTTACGATCACATTGAAACAAATTGAACATTGAAACATTGAAACAAAGTCCCTAGAATCCGGTCACACACAAATGAAGTGTGACTCGATGCACTCTGCAATCGAGCGGAACAAGCGAGGCAATGAAGTCCACCACTCAGATGGGTGGCTACAGGTCATCAGGGGGCCTACAAGAAGCGTTATGATGTGACGGCCATGTCACAGGACATGTTTCTTGACTTCAGAAAACTGTCTTCTTCATGGGCGCGGTCAATGAAAAAGGACAGGAAACCCTGTCAATTGGATGAAGATCCGACAGGTCAGGGTTGAGAAGGCTTTCTCGTGTACCATCAACGTCAAATTTGACTTTGATGGTGATTTCAAGGAGATCCTAGTGTCAGGCTCAAGGCGGAACACTGCCTTGAAAGTCTTGCCTCCCCTCTATGTCAGCGAACTCCCAATAAAACAAGAGAAGAAGTCGGATCTTTTGGGATTGTAGAGGCAAGTGTCATACCCCCACTTTACCATGCGTACTACAAAGGTCTGAAGGTTGTAAACGATCCAGATCCAGAAGAGTTAAGTGATGATGAAGAAACATAACTTTTACCCATGATACAAGGAAGGAATATTATCATTATTCATCTTTCAAATCAACAGGAAATTATTAATTGAAAGTTTTGAAAAGTCAAAAAACAACTTTATTGTTCATCTCAAGACTTCATATGAGCAAAATAATTATTAATACCCATGAGCTCTCCAGGGAGAGTGGAGATGGTGCAAACAATTAGTGCTGCTTTTTATTGTATCCTATGACCGGGATAATAACATCATTGTATATCACTCAGAGATGATTATCATTCATATTAGGTGCTATATAAATCGAATATCTAGTATTATTATTTAAAAATAGTAATCAACGCTCAATTAAAGGATGAAAGGCTACAGGTTGAATTTTCTAATCAACATTTTTCCTTTACTGAGATCATCATATGTTGACATATAACTTTAACACATGATAAAGGAAAGTTTTAGTATCATTATTCATCCAAGTAAAGTGTCTAACTCCACGAAAATTACTTGGAGCTTCCTCGTTTCTCTTCTGCCGTGTTGTTTAGCTTATGGCAAGAGAAGAATAAAATAGGGTTATATTTTGTCAAATGTCCCTTCAGTATGAAGATAATTATCATTAAAAACCATCATCTGAAAAGCGTTTCCCAACGCTTTTGGTAAAAAGTAAAATTGCCGTAGTTGCAAACGCCCGGCCGCGGTCGGTGGCGCGCCACGCGATCACGGAGTAGCCGAAACATTCGGCAGCGCAACGAGTCGATGTACCCGACTGTTGAGCACTTGAGCGCGCGCAATTCTGTACCGTCTGTATACACGGTGCGGATATCGTAGAACGGACGAGTATTACTGCGACAAATCTACGGCAGGCCATCATTATTCGGTGATAAAATATGAACTCAATATTCGTTTTTTCACTAGGTAAACAGTGGTCGTTTTCTTTCAAACTTTCACAAATCTTTCAATTGTATTTTACAATGATATTGATATAGGATTGAAGTCTCAAATGTAATTTTGTGCAATATCTGACACTTTACAGGGATCACTTTAAAAATCAACAGGAAATAATTATTTTGAAAAACTCAAGGAACAACTTTATTGTACAGCTCGAGTATAAAAGAACATAGTGGAAAGTAAAATACTAGGCCATAAAAAGCTTCGGTATTAGAGACCAAACGAAATTTCTATCAATTTAATTATTGATATAAAAGCTGCATAACATCGGTGCTAACTTTATCTGACCATATGATTGGGTCCCATATATAAATATGGTCAGTTGCCCTATATGCTTTTAATTATGTATACAAAAGCTGCATAACTTTGCCTTGCACTTATCTGTCAGTTGGTTTCTAATCATTCAGGTTTGTGTTAGGTTTATCTCAGTTTCAGACCACTCGAGCATTGAAAAGCTAAGGGGTTTCGGCACCCGGGCTGGTATTTTCTCTTTATCAATTACTTTAAACTCAACTGTATTCTTTACGCCATGCGAACTCCTTAACCGAGTGAGGGTCATGTTGTTGTAGAGAAGGGACGTGAAAATAAATGTAATCAATATCCAAAGTGCTAAGTACACCCAACAAAGCAAATTCGATAATGTTTCAAGTTAAAGAAAATCACATGCAAATTTTAAGTGGCGGTGAAATATATCTTACGAAATTTCCCGACAGTTAATTTTTGAAGAACATGTAAATCTTCAAAATATTGCATTCTCCTTTGCCTTGTGTCAAATGAGACAATATTAAAAACAAACAAATGAGGACTTGATGCCAGAAAATAACCTGGTAGCATTATGAATACAATTTACACATCGTTAGCTACTCATCAATGTGTGATGAATTGATGCTGGCTTCTAAAAGTGCCTGGAGAAAAATATGACGATAATATATTGCCTTGTTTTACTCCTCTACAGACAGTGTGGAGGTTCAGATATGGAGATAGATGAAACGAATGTAGCTTTAAAACATTTACTGTCATGTCAATGCTATGCTGAAGGAAATAACTTTCTTGTATATAGTAAAACGAGATGTTTGAACACATTGATTGTTCTTTTATCATACTCACTCTGTAATCAGGACTTCCATTGTACCGAGATATGTGATTCTTGATTGCTGCAAGGTGAACAAAAGCTGCCTAGTTGAAAAAACATAATTTTGAAGAAAATCAGATGACAAAATGTCCGCAAGATCATCTGAGAACAGAGACGAGATAAGATTAACGTAAGCTGTTAATCGTTACAGACATTGAAAGGTACAAATAGCTGTTCATCATTGCTTGATGACTAGAAGCTGACTTCTTGAAGTGCCTGAAGAAAAATATGACTAACTCGGAAGAAAAGAGTCTATACAACTATCTGATCAAAATGGAACAGAGAAATAGTTCATGAATAGGCACATTTCCTGAACCTGAATGTAAGATCTGATGATGATTGTGCTAAAGGGAGTTTCTACTTCACTAACTGATGACCTATTTAAAGCAGGTTTTTTGTAAATATTGCCCTTTTCGACTCCTGTACTGTTTGGAGGTTCAGATATGGATATAGATGAAACGAATGTAGCTTTAAAACATTTACTGTCATGTCAATGTTATGCTGAAGGAAATTACTTTCTTGTATATAGTAGAACGAGATGTGTGAACATATTGATTGTTCTTTTATTATGCTCGCTCTGTAATAAGGACTTGCACTGTACCGAGGAAGATATGGTGATACGTGATTCTTGATTGCTGCAAGATGAACGAAAGCTGCCTAGTTGAAACCATAATTTTAAAGAATATATAAGATGACAAAATGTCCGCAAGATCATCTGAGAACAGAGATGAGATAAGAATAACGTAAGCTGTTAATCATTCCAAATATTGAAAGGTACAAATCGGACAATGAGGATGAATGAGAAAACACTTGTTATATTTATGAAACTAGTTAATGTACATTTTAGCTGAGTGAAACGTGTATTAAATTGAATTCAATAAACTAGATCATTCAGAATGTTAACATAATGTCGATGGTCATTGATACTCAAAAATTGGTATAAATATAATTCGTATGAAAGTTTACAATTATTATTGTGTTGCACCAAAAATGTGAATACATGAATTTTTGCAATGCATTAAATTAATAAGCCCGTTCTTATGTGTAACATGGCAGAATGACACTTTCTTGTGACAAGTATTTTTAACATACCCCCCCCCCCCCGGTATTATATGGTAGAGTCCAGAACATTTCCCTCCTCAGCTAAGTGAAGGAGAGGAGAGATTATTTCCCTGCACATGTGCACAGCTAGCCCTGTGTGTGTATACAGCTAGCACATGTGTGTGTGTATGCAGCTATCCCTATATGTATAGCTTACTATACTTGCCACATGCTAGCTAGTTTCTGTGGTGAAGCAGCAAACCTTTTAGTGTCACAGCAATCAATATTTCAACCCATTTGATCATGGGGCTTGAGAAGGTGAGACGGTGCTAGTCTACAAGTTACAACAAACAACCGTTTGCTTGTACAGCCAGGGTTTTGGGGTTTTTCTACTTTACTACCGAGGATTAAAAGAACAGACACAAAGACAATGATCGTATAGAGTGGTTATTTTCCGGTGTCACATATGCATAACTCATTGTCTTTGTTTAACACGTTGATTCTCTTTGCATTTATGCTTCACCTAATGCTAATACACAAGAGTACTACAAACTAAGACAAATAATAGATTATGATTGTGTCCATGGTGTACGCATAAAGATATTAATATCAACACAATTGAGCTGTTGTCATATTTTGAACAAGGCATAAACTTAATTCTTTACCCACTAAAATGGGAGTTCTGCATTAAGAAGTATATTGGCAAAATGTAGGTTTAGATCAGACAACTTTGGTAACAAATAACAGCTTTGATTATAAACATGACAATCTTTTCTGTTATCACTAGAGAAAATGGAATAAGATTGTATCCGTCGAATTCTAAAAGGCTTTAAATTAGTCACATTATAATGCACACGGAGAAACATTGTAAAACTAATCTGTTATGTTGTCTTTCTGAGACTATTGGGTGACACTTAAGTAATGCTTATTGGCCTATCATAAAACATAAAAACACCCAGATAATTAATCCAAATATTGGCAACATAATTATTTATCTACACATTAAATGGATTTAGTAACATTTTCCAAATCCTCAAAATCCCATTGGAATTATACCAGTTCCCTCATAATTCACAATTGTTGTATTTATATTAACTTAGAAGCATGGGACATGTTTCGTTTTTTCGAACTACCCTTTCGTCATGTTCGTTGAAATGATATTCTAATAGTGAAGTGAAATATCCATTGGATAATTGTTAGAATGTACAAAGCCAATACAAGGGTACATTGTACAGTTTAATTAAACGGATTCGATTGTTTTACCTTTAAAAGAGCAGCATTAGTTCCGCCAAAGGAAAATTCCACCATATAAAGTATACATAATTATATTATGTAAGAGATTACAAATTTACTATGGTATTCAATTGATTTAATTCAAATTTTCTTCAGATTTATTATTCATGCTAATAAATTGTGACTGTTAATACAGTAAAACAACATTTCAGATAAATGGTCATGAATAATTTATTGTGT
Source organism: Echinarachnius parma (assembly GCA_037951105.1). Lineage (NCBI taxonomy): Eukaryota > Metazoa > Echinodermata > Echinoidea > Clypeasteroida > Echinarachniidae > Echinarachnius > Echinarachnius parma. The sequence continues at coordinate 188,292 of JBAMJV010000208.1, read as the reverse complement.
TCTTTATTATTTCTTCTACACTGTCTTGTGTATATGAGATATATATTTTGTTTAGTTATGTAATGTTGAATGATTTCCCCGCTAAATATACAACATTGTATAAAAACTGTTGGATTGTCTGAATCATACAATATTTTGTATAAAAGCAAGCTGACAACAGAGCAGAAAATTAGATATCTAGTTAAATCCCGCTACCGCCTGCGCCTCTATCATATCCCAATTACTAGTTAGTCTCAGAAGTAATTTTAACAATTCCAGTGCATCTTTACATGAACAAAGAGAAGGGGGGGGGGGGGGGGCAAGATGTACAATATTATACAGTGGTTAACTGGTGGTAGAGGGAAAAGCACGGAATGTTCCACTCCCGAGGGATTTTAAATGCTATTGAGGGAAGAGTAAATAAGTCCCGAGACGTAGTCGAGGGACTTATTTTCTCCACTAAATAGCATTTTAAACATTCCATGATTTTCCCAACAGCAAAGTTAACAACTGTTTTATTATCTGATTGCCATGTAAAAAATATTACATGGCAGCTCATGTACTGTATTTACTAAGTCAGGTGATAAAAGATACTATTTCCAGCAGAGAAGAGTGTGGATTCTTCCCATGAATTATATCCATACAACATTTTTTTTTAATGATACAATTTAACCGCAACTGCATCAATGCCAAGACCAAATCTAAAAGGCCGTGAAAATATGCCATAAAAGAAGAATAAGGAACTGAACTGCTTTTGTACACAATACTTTATAGACTAGACAAAAATCGTGACATAATCAATCCACATCCGTTCATAATAAGTATATCATTGTAATAATTATGTCCATCATGATACGTATAGTTCAAATCCTACCTAGTCTTCAACCTTCGGCTTCGAGCCAAGCATATTTGGTTGTAATGCTAGTTTAGGTTACTACTATAGTTTAAAATTAAATTAGTCCCTTTATTTGTGTTTATTCATGTTTATTTTATCTTTTATTTATGTTAAGAATAATGCTTCCTGACATCTCTACAAGAAAACACAAAAACGGTACTCTCTTAATTTCTAGGACTTATTTTTAAGTCCAAAGGATTTATTTGTTTAAGTCCAAGTGGACTCAGATAAGGGACAAAACCATAGGACTTAAAATCAATCTATCCTAAGACTTAAAATGTTTAAGTCCATGTAGGACTTACATTTTAAGTCTATTGGATTTATAATTTAAATCTTTCACGACTACTTTTTAAATCTTCTTAGATTTATTTCTAAAATAAGTCCATCATGGATTTAACTATTAAAGTTTTGATTTTAAATCTTTCTTGGATTTATTTCAAAATAAATCCATGATGGATTTATTTCAAAATAAATCCATAATGGATTTAAAAGAAAACACTGAAAAGAAAACGAGTTGATACACTTTTTCTGTTGGTGTAAATTTGTTTATTTCATCTAAATTGAAATGTACATCAAAACATATAAAGAATCAATATAAACCCTGGACCTGTACATACATACAATTGAACAAAAAATTCCTTTGACAAATTATATATATCTGCTACAAGCAAACATAAATCAAATGTAGCAACTGCACTTAGCGGAGTATTACAGTGTGTATCAAAAAAGAATGGTACAGTCAGAAAATATATATTTTTTAATATAAAAATTGTTCGTAAGTATAAGTATTTGATATCATATAAAAGCGAATAAATGCTCTATTTTAATCATACTTATTGCTTTTGTTAATCAAGAGTTATGCCACGTTTTAAGCGATGAGGCAAAATCCCGTTTGTGCCACTCTTTGTATTTATCGTTGAAATTGTCATGAAGGTTTTAACAATGGAATAGTATTATTGCTGTAAATAGATAATTATGAGTAAAATACTGACCAAAATCCACCATAGCATCTTCCAGAATGATATATAATACTTAGTAACACATACACAAACACAAACACACACATACACACACGTACATACATACACTAATGAGTAAGTACATACATACACACAGTCACAAACATACATACACCCACACACACAAGCCAATGTGAGTGTGTGACATAGGTACAAAACTAAAGTATATCATATTAAAAGATGCTTCAGTAATTTCTTCCATCTTTGTCCTCACAAAGTAATTGTTTTGTTGTTGAAACTTTCATGACAATTTCTTTGATGAATATGAAAAGTGGCACAAATGGGATATTGTCTTGCCGCACTAAACGTAGCATAACTCTTGATTTACAAAAGCAAATGATATGATTTAAAAAGCAAAATAAAGAGCTATCATTCTACTTTAATATGATACCAAATACACATAAATTTTCAACAAAGATCATACCTAGATAATTTTTTTTCCCTGACTGTACCATGTTTTTTGATACAGACTGTATAAAACACGACGTGCTTCCATCCTGATTGTAAAGTTCTATCAAACTTGACGAAAGAAATAAGCATTTTCATAAATATCAGAAATACAATTTGGTATGATTACTACACATTTGTATCAAACTTATAATTCATTTCTATACATACAACAATTAAGGTAACAATGACAAATTATGGTAAATAAAACAAATAAATAAAACTGAAAAGTACAATATAAAATATACAACTTCATGGGATAAAGTTATCAAAATTAATAGGGTTAAATTACTCATTGCAATCCAGGTTTATACACCGTGTCCCAGAAAAAACGAAACCGGGTTTCATGGCAGAAATTTTATGTTATAATGAATAATTTCCTTGATGATATATATATGTCTGAAAAGCTATGCGTCTCTTCTTTTATTTGATATACAACTTATGGCACATAATTCACGCATGACTGAATTAGAACAATAGAAAGTGGTGTTACCAAAATTCAATTTGCGCGCAGAAATTGCAAGTTTGGGTGAGGTTTTGGGGAGAGTTTTAAGAGTAGTAAACGTACTTATTTTGAAAAAGGACAGACACCGCATGAAAATTCATAATTGTATCTTTTATATGACACCTCATGATTACAAAACAAATTATATATGCCAGAGAACGAATACAATGAAAACATGCTTGATTCCAGCCCAAATGAGTAACTTTCCTGATCTAGCCTGTTTCCTGATCCCCATGTTTGTGTAAATTCACTCATGCATCAAAGTCCATTGTCAGCTGCTAGTCAGGAAAGCTGAGCGACTTCTTACTCAACTTTCACTCATTCGGGCAGAAATCAGGCATGTTTTCATTGTACTCGTTCTCTGGCATAAATCATTTATTTTTTTAGCATGAGGTGTCATGTAAAAGATAAAAATATGAACTTTTATGTGGTGTTTGTCCTTGTTTTAAATAAGTACGTTTACAACTCTTAAAACTCACCCAAACTTCAAATTTATGCGTGCAAATTGAATATTGGTAACACCACTTTCCATTGTTCTAATTCAGTCATGCTTGAAGTATGTGCCATAAGTTGCACATCAAATGAAAGAAGAGACACAGAGCTTTCCAGGCATATATATATCATCAATTAAATTATTCATTATGACAGAAAATTTCTGCCATGAAAACCGGTTTCGTTTTTTCTGGGACACGGTGTATAGGCCTAGCCCAGAAAAAAGCAGCACGGTTGATTTTTAATTTCTGCATGTCAGAAATTCCTTATTAGCCTTATCTGTTAGCTAGTGTATTTTATGCTGAAGAAAATGAAACACACAAAGATATTGGTTAAAGGGGACCACCAGGCAAAGGACAAAACATTATTATATGTTTTGGTACCGTTTTGTGATATCAAATAGATACCCAACATTTTGCAAAGGGTTATGTGTTTCATAAACAAAGCAATTAATTTCCACCACTTACGGAACCACTGCTATTTCCTGGTTCCATACGGGCCAAGCATTTGCGAGTGCGCCAATGCTTTCACGCATACGTCAATAGGTTCCCAGATGATTCATTCGCTCTGCACAGTGCGCTCTGGCTCTGCACGCATATAGTCTACGCAATCTAGACCGCATGAACGCATGGTTGAGAATTTATATTTTTTTTCTTTTCTGAAAACATATTTTTGTGAACTTGTTGAAGGAATGGAATACTAAAGATGGTACCTTTCTATAATAAGAATATTATTTTTGGGTGGTGGCACCCTTTAAGTCTTAAGCACCAAGCACGCCGTCCAAACTCTGTGGTCGGCTTGTGACTTACATGAAACACTATAATTTTTTTAACTCCTTTTGCTAAAGAAGCGAGAAGCAAAACTGCTCAACCAAAATTAATGATCTTGGGTGTCATTTTCTGAAAAAGCATCTTTTTAGATAAGAAATACTCTTGTGACATGAATATATCAAAACTCTTGTGTGCCGTTTTTGGAGGTCACCTTGCATAACTAAAAAATGTACATTTCATAAATCATGAATACTGATTTTATACATTAAATTATGATTACTGCACATTTAAATCAAACTCATAATTCATTGTTCAAAACTGCGAATTGACTGTAAATTCTTACTGGAGTAACAAGAAAATTTTAGAAAATAATCAGCAGTATGGTACATAATATGAGAGAAGATGTAAAAGAAAAAAATAATAATTAGGAAAAACAAAAATCATTGTTAAATTGAAAGTAAAGGGGGCAGTATAATACCAGCAATGATATTGTCTTAATTATACATTCCATAGTTGGTACAAGTTTGGTAACAGTTACTCAGGAGAATCTGTAAAGGTTTCATTGTAAAAGGCGTAGGCAGAGTGATATTAAAGACAAACATAAGAAAGAAAGAAAAATAGATACAACTGGCTTACTGCATGGCAATATTAATATTGTATTACAATTATTATACTCAATATTATTACTCATGGATTGAAAAATCTTATTTTACATGCAAACCGAAGGCAAAAATAGGAATACATGTCTAACTAGTTTCCTTGTAAGCATTTGTAAATAATATTACTTCACATCATTATGCATAAGAATAAATCACAAACTTCACCGTGCCAATCATGCTATTGACATCACAATAGGTTACATTATACACAGTAAACATAAAAACAAAACAACGAAAATAACAAGAACCTTTTTCATACCGAGTTCATTATACAATTGTTATTTTCTCCGAGTCTTCTTAAATCATGTCAAAGACCCATAGTCTTCCAAAGTTTAAGTTCCCTGACCGTGACAGTCCAAAATGTTATTAAGAAGACTCAACAGTCAACATCAGTTTTTCCTGACATAATAGTTATTTGCAGTGGTAATGTTCAAACTAAAATTATGGAATCACTGTTCTTCAAGATTTGTCACAGTTCGCTATCCATAATTGTTCTAAAAACAAACACTGTTCTCCACTGCACATAAGTTCTGCAAAAACAAAGCAGATTACAGTTTCTCAAAGTTACTTCAAAATCGGCTTCTTTCGCTCAACCAGCGTACTGAACGTCAGCACACTGACCAAAGAGTCCATGTTCCGACAACACCGACGATGTCGAGTCGCTCCTCGTCGTCCACAACGATAATGCTTGAAACTTCCAACCTGGCGTTCGCGTACACTCTTGCGACGTGCTCGCGATCTGCAACCTTCAACAGACGATCTCCGTCCGGCCCATCGTTGACTCCACGATCTCCTCCGATGACCAGGCTCCACCTGTCGACTACGCTGTCGTTCACCATCTCTCCGACAAAACTCTGGCAGACGTCGCTTGCGAATAACAGGCTCTCCTGCCTTTCGACGTCGCTGACGTCCATCCCAATGACGCTCACCTTCATACCGCCAACGCTCACCTTCTCTTCGATGTCGCTGACCTCCATTTCGGCGAGGAAGACAGCGCAAATAGCGGCATGCACCTCCCTTCGTGAAGCCCCTCACCTTGCCACGGATGTTGCTGCTTACGATGCTCCCCACCTCGACTCCGATGACGACCACCTTGTCGAGGACATCGTTGACCGCCACACCAACTCTCCAGCTGCAGCAAGGGCACCCTCTGGAACCGCAGACATCTCACGCACCTTCCCCGGCATTGTTTCGCAGAGTGGCTCATCCACGTCTCCCTCGATCTGCATCCTATGAATACAAATGTGAGAACGAAAAGTAATCTTTTCACGATACATATGGAGAAGGCCTGACAGGTTCAATAAGTACATATTTAGAAGACGTTTACGATTCTAAATATTTGCTCATAATCTAATGATTATTTACAAGGGAATGCAAACAAAAAAAAGAAGAAAAATATCTGTTGATTATTGTTAGTATCATGAGTTGCACCACCTAGTCGTATCCAACAAAGAAAACGGACCCTTTAATAGGGGGCCATATTATGACGGCGATGGCCAACGGTCGGCGAGATGGACGATGAATGCACAATCTTCTCCGCTCACGCTCCTGCTCCATGAAAGTGAGGCCACCAGCTGGTGGGCCTCCTCGAACTCATCGCCAACAGATCGATGCCAACCAAGAGCCACCACACGCCGAACTTAGCCATGCTGGACACCATGACCAACATTTACATCGATCTCTTATCGTTCAATCCATGTTAGGAGACTTGGCCATACAATGTAATACGACCCTTCGGGCGCATAAAAACTAATGAGAGTTATGCCACCAAATCAAGACCATTTTTTTTATTTACACATTTCTGCTTTATTGTAACAAAATAAGAGTATTATCAGTGAATCTAAACACAACACAAAAGTTCCCCCTAATTCTAAAACAAGTCCTTGTAATTTCAAAACCTGGAATTTTCACAAACTGCTATCAGGCACACATGTTGCTGTAATATCACCTACATTTCGTGAGAAATTGAACAATTTGAAGGAAAGTCGACTTTACGGTAAGTCTTAACTAAGTTAACTTAAGTTAAGACAAAGTGTGCACATGCATCATCCAAATCTGCTGAATATTCTAGACAATGTGAGTAAAATTTCAATAATTTCAGTGCTTTTTATCTTTTGATAAAAATTGCTACATATTAGCCATTCGATGAGTAGTTATTGCAAGTCTACAATTTTACAAACTTGAACAGTGTTACTGTAATTGTAAGTAATAGCGCTGCGGCGCGCCGGCCGGACAGCGGCGGCTAGCACAGGCCAGGGTACGCGTATACGGTGCATTGCATGCAGACTGCAGTCTGTCATGTAATCCCGGGGCGCTACCGTTGTTCGCAGTTAGGCCTACTTAGTCTTAGATGAAATTTACATATTTATCGTCGGCTGTTGACTCCCACATTAATCTATCACATCCTATTGTATTCACATCACATTAGGCTTACCTTTGAGTAGCTTTGTCACACTCCCATCGTCATCGATTTGTTCGAGAAATTCCTCCATCATTCCACAATGACAAGTCGCTTCGACGTCGCTTCGTGAAATCCAAAATGGCAGTCAAAACGGGTTTCAACTCTTGCGAATTGCATGACGTCATTTGTGGGTAGTCTGATTGGCTTAAAGTTTTAAGTCCCCATTAGATTTATATTGCGAAGCCAAATTTTAATCGAAGGGTATAGAAGGCCCAATGAAATAAGTCTTTAGGACTTAAAATATTTTAAGTCTTAAGAAGGACTTAAAATTTAAGTCCTAGAAATTAAGAGAGTAGGAACACATTCGTAGTCCCGCCATATACTAAGTCCAACTCCAAGTTTAACAATTATAACGTCCTGTTCCAAATTTAGTTTGAAATTAATAAGAAAATATAATAATATTTATGTAACACAAAACAAAACAAAAAATGTGGGGGGCAAGACGATTAGGAGACTTATTCCAGAAGAGTATAATGTAGATTAATCTCCGTCTGTTTTCTAAATGATAGCCTACCATTTAAGCGAAACATTACATTATATCAATGCCAAGCTATCGAGACCGTCAAAATATGCCTTAAAGTTATAAAGAACTTCTTTTGTACACAAGACTATAATGGACTAGTTATTATGTATAGGCCAAATCAATCCACATGTTTATAGTAACTATGATTATGATAAGTTAATTATGTCCATCACTCATCATTCATTGCAATTAATCTTTATAGTCTTCGATCCAACTCCAAGCATGGTAAGTTAGGTTACTGCCATAGTTTCGAGTAACAACATAATTAGTCCCTTCATAGTAATAACAAAATGATTCTAAATTCATTGATCACATCTCTTGCAATACCCACTCACCTGTCAGAAAGGTTCTGGTTTCATCCTGATGGTCATAAACGTAGTCAATACATCACCGCACTCAATGCGTATCCGGACTACTACCCCCTGTATAACCACCCCCCGGACGATTAACCCCACGGACAACTACCCCCCTAGGACAATTACCCCCCGGACAACTACCACCCGGAAAATTATCCCCCTAGGACAATTACGCCCCAAGACAATTACCCCCAAGACAACTACCCCCCAAGACAATTACCCCCCTAGACAACTACCCCCTAGACAACTACCCCCGGATAATTACCCCCCGGACGATTACCCCCAGACAATTACCCCCGGACAACTACCACCCGGACAACTACCCCCAAGACAACTACCCCCGGATAATTACCCCCCCGGACGATTACCCCCCAGACATTCACCCACCGGTCGATAACCCCCCGGACGATTACCCCCCAGACAATTACCCCCCGGACAACTACCCGCAAGACAACTACCCCCCGGACGATTACCCCCCAGACAATCACCCCCCGGTAACCCCTCGATACCCCCTCGATAACCCCCCGGAATATTACCCCCCGTATTTGCAAAAACGGGACCAAGACCACTGGTCTAATACCACTTGGTCTAATCATCAGTTCGTCTAACTCCACTTCGGCTAAACCCATTTGGTCTAATCATCACTAAGTCTAATGCCCATTTAGGCAATTGCCGTTTCGTCTAATCACCAAATGGGCCAATTGTCACTTCGTCTACCTTTTTTTTTGTCCTCGTTTGATACCAGTTGGTCTAATTCTCAGTTCGGCTAATTACCGTTTGGTCTAAAACCATTTGGTCTAATATCCGTTTGGTCTATTACCATTTCGTCTATTACCAATAGGTCTATTTCCACTTGGTCTAAAAGCAGTTCGTCTAATGCCATTTCGTCTAAACACTATTTCGGCTAATGACCAGATAGTGGGCGTTATAATCAGGTACCTTTAAAAAAACGGTTCCATAACATCGTATCTCGTCAAACAGGGGCGTATACAACGAAAGGATGAGGATGCATCCCCCAACTCACAAGGTGTGTGTGGTGGGGGGGGGGGGGGGGGGGGGGTGACATGTACAATTATCCCCCCCCCCAGCTTTTTGAATGAATAAATGAATGAATAACTTTATTACCAATAAGATAACAATACAGTCAACTTCGCGTAAGTCGAACTTGACGGGACCGTGTGAAACACTTCGACTTAGGCGATATTCGACTTGCGCGTAAGTCGAATAAAATTCGACTTACGTAAATGTATGTTGTGGCCCCTACCACGCACTGCATGCTATAGCTATAGCTACACCTGTTTGGAAAGCAGCTTAGCACAGCGGGCTGATCGTTGCAATACAGGCATCCAGAAAGAAAAAAACACACACACACAACTCAACTTTCATGTACACAGAACTCAACATTATATTTGATGGTAGGTCACATCAAGGATCCTTGGATTGGTCACATACAGTACTATAAAGTACAGTACAAACACACACACTCGTACAATCATCCACACACTCATACATTGTCCACAAACAGTGTGTTTCACATAATACACTGCATGCATGCACTACATGCATACACATCGGCTTGACTCGTCGACTTCGTAATAGGGGGTTAATTATGTGCAAGCGATATGTACTGCAAAATCAAGTATCAAGAGGAGAAAGGGAGAGCAAGAGAGAGGAGTTGAAAGAGATGCGAGATAAGAACATACCTAAGGAGTGTCAGATATTATTGCTTCGACTTATGCGATGCGAATTTCATGTTTTGTATTGAAAGTGTACCAGGAATTTGATCGACTTAGACGATAATTCGACTTACAAAAATCGACTTATGCAGAGGAATAACACACGCAAGTGTATGACAATAAATCGGGACTTTTTATAATTGTCGACTTACGCGATTATTCGATATATGCGACTTCGACTTACGCGGAGTTGACTGTATTACAATCATACATGAATATAAGAAATGTTGACAGACAAACAAACTGGTAAAAGGACCCTACAGAAATAGCAACTTTTGCTAGTGGGGCGTAGGACACTATGTACATGAATAGACGATATGCTTACATTTGACTTAGGCAAGATTAAATAACATTCTACACTATTTTCTACACTAAGTATTTACAATAGTGGACACACTAATAACTACTACACTATAAGATTATATAAAACATGTAAAATCTGTTCAAGAGAATAAAAATTGCTTTATGTTTGGTAGCAATTCACAAAACACTACAGGACATATTGACTAAATAAATACTTTTGTACATTTATCTTAATAAGGTTGAGTCTATCAAGTCTCCGTATCTCTAAAGGCATACTATTCCAAATATCTGATCCCTGAAACGAGATTGAAGTTTTTCCACGCTCTGTTCTCACCCTAGGCTTAACCAAAATATTTCCATCCTTTTGTCTTGTACTATAAGAGTTTTCAAAAAAGGTATAATATTCAAACACTGAGTGTGGTAAGTGTTCATGAGTTAACTTAAAAATAAAAACTGTTACCAACAACTTACAGTTTATACACATCCAATATACCTAATGAATAAAACAATGGAGGGTGATGAGGCCATTCTATTATTGAAAGTAATTGCTCTCAAAGCCATTTTTTGTAATATCAATATTTTATTCATTAACATCAAAGGTGCACTTCCCCAAACTTCAAGGCCGTAAGATAAATGTGACTGAACAAACGAATAATATAATAATACAAGGACTCGTTTCCGGAACAAAGTGTCGTAGTCTATACAAAATTCCAACTTTCCTACGAAGTACAGAGCATAAATTATTTATATGTTCATTCCAACTCAAATGCCGATCAATATATATTCCAACAAAAAGAGATACTTGTACTTCATTCAATAACTCATTCTTAATTTTTACAACTCCAACCATACGACACTCTTTTCTCTTTGGCTTAACAATCATAAAATTAGTTTTCTTTATATTAATAGTAATCTTATTCGCATCAGTTATTTCCAATAAATTAATATCTGTTTGATTAGGTAAAAAAGAATGAAAGATATTAGAGTCATCAGCAAAGAGTCTAAAATTAAAGTAGTCTGATGATCTAGGTAAATCATTAATATAAATCAAAAAAAGTGTAGGACCTAGAACAGATCCCTGGGGCACCCCACATTTAATTAAAGACATGGGAGAAGTTGAACCATTATGATGCACAAACTGACGACGGTCACTCAAATAATCATGAAACCAATTCAATTGAGTTCCTCGAACACCATAATTTTCTAACTTGCCTAAGAGTATATTATGATTTATTGTATCAAATGCTTTAGCAAAATCAACAAAGACACCTACAGTAACTCGACCTTCATCTTGAAATTGAATTAACTGATTTATTAAACTAATCAACGATAAATTTGTACTAAGCTTTTCCCTAAATCCATACTGATGTTTATACAATAAATCATATTTTTCCAAAAATGTACCTATACGAATATTCGCTAACTTCTCAAAAACTTTAATTAAAATAGGCAAGACTGATATAGGCCTATAATTACCTGGGTCAATTCTTGTACCTTTCTTATACACCGGACTAACTCTGGCTATCTTCATAGAACGTGGGAAGACACCCAGTTGAAACGACATATTAAAAATATATGAGAGTGGTGGTGACACATAATACACACCTTCTTTCAATAGATTAACAGGGATATTATCACTACCACAGGACTTTTTCATATCGCAATTCAAAATTACATTTACCACCTCAGCATGAGTAATTAGTGACCAATAAAAAGAATGTCTAAAAGGTTCATCTAAGTAATCCTTATAACTATGTTCACATTGCAACTCATCAATCTTTTCTGCCAACCGTGGCCCAACCGACACAAAGAAATCATTAAAAATATCGACTATTTCCTAGGGCTCTTTATAATCCTGAAGTGTGCCGTCTACTTCAAATTGCAAGTTATCAACTACTTTCCTAGTCTGATCCTGTTTACCAAGCAATTCATTAACAGTTTTCCATGTTTTACTCGAATTACCCTCATACTTTTTAAACATATGACCATAATATAACTTCTTTGCATTCCTTAGAACAGATGTTAACAAATTCCTATACCTCTTATACTTAGTATAAGCATTATCATTTAATTTTGATTCTAAAACCTAAGAGTAAAGTTTGTGTTTGCGTTTTATACATTTCATTATCGACTTTGTAATCCAAGGTTTACTCACATTCTTTTTATTTTTCCTATCCACAAATGGAGCATGTTCATCACACACATTTCCAAATACTTTTAAAAACCTTTCATATGCACTATCCACGTCTCTACAATTATATACTTCTTGCCAGGATGTACCTGCAAGGTCAACAATAAACTTAGCCTTATCAAAATTTCGATAATCTCGTACTTTTACTGAACATCCTAACACTTTCCTACAGCTCACATTGTCAAAGAAAGCACATAAAAAATATTATGGGGAAATGATCTGATAGATCTGTTAATAAAATACCTGCATAATTATTACCAGCACTATAATTTGTATAAATGTGATCTATCAAAGTTTCTGTAAACTCAGTTTTCCGAGTTGAATACACAATAATCTGTTCTAAACCAAAGCATTGTAATCTTGTCACAAATTCGTCAACTACATTGTGAGATATATTAAGCAAATCAATATTAAAGTCACCCATTAAAACACAATGACGTCTATCCAACTTTAATTTATATAATGTATCAACCAAACTTTCTTGAAATTCTTTCAAGTCTGTGTTAGGTTTCCTATAAATTATGCCTACAACAACAATTTTGTCATCCACATAAAGATTAATCCACACAGACTCGGCATGGCGCACATTCATTTCAACTATCTCATATATTAACTCAGACTTAATATACGCAGTAACGCCTCCTCCCCTGCCAACTACACGACTTTTATACTCAAAATTATAACCATTTATTCAAAATCTAGCATCCTCATGTAGTTGCCAAATTTCTGAAAGGCCAATAATACTAAATTTATGCTTCAGCACGGAATCATAAAAAAGATTAAAATTATCAAAATGTTTACTTAGGGATCGAATATTAATATGCGAAAAACTTAACGATTTTGGGGGAAAATCATTAAATATAGAATTGAATTCATCTGGACTGAGACTAAAAGACTGGCATGATGATAATACAGACTCTGCATTATCAAACATGATCATGAAGTTTTTTCTGCATTGTATTGAACATGTGGTCAGTTGAAGGAATGGACGTAACAATGTCTTTTGTTCATCTAGCTGACTGATGAATTGACTGGCATATGATGTCACAAAGGTCATAAGCTTCTGGATGGGTTTTTTTTAGGGGTGGAGCTTAGCAGGTAGAATACAACTAACTAAAATAATAATATACAAAATATGACACAAATGCATGTACATAAACAAGTCAAAAGATATGTGATGTATTCATTATAAGAGATCAACAAAAGTCAACATGCATTTGTAATTTAGTCACCCTTTAAGATGGTCGTGACCAGGCGGGCCGGAATCAGTTTTGGATTCGGGGGGGGGGGGGCAAAACCTATGGGGGCTCACAATTTGTGTGTGTAGGGTCTTATGCCCGACCACACTCACAGTGCTGCCAACTTTGAGCCAGATGTGAGAGTGAGACATTGCAAGGAGCGGAGAGCGAAGTTACTGAGTAGGGGAGGGTGTGGGAGGGTGGGGGGGGGGGGGGGGGGGGGGGTGTCCCCCATCCCACGATAGGGAGCTTTTGCATTTTTGGACTAAAAATTGTGCAATCTGGTGCTTACCTAATAGACTGTATCTGGGAAAGCGTGTTATGATTTGATCGACCAGAAATGAAGAAAACAAAAAATTACACAAATATTGTATTTATATTTAGCGTCATACACAGTTCCAACATCACGATATGCCACTAAACACTTATGTGATTACAAAATAAGTATAGATTTATCATATTAGTGATTGCGATCATGATAGTGATATAATATATTACTTGACGAAAAAGATAAAGACATCTATAAAAGTGTTCGCCAATGTTGTTTAGTATGATTCTTTTATCGATACAATCATGAATAGTACATGTTTATGCTTTGTATAATAAGGGTGCATGTAAACAATTATTATTGTAGATTAAATTGTTTGCCTATATTTTATTAGGCATTTAGCAGTTGCAGTAACGATTTGATGAAAATGTAGTACAGTGTTCCCACTTATACTTATATAGCCCTTTATTAGATTAGTAATAACATTCAAATACATAAGTGTCGTATGGATTTAACGACAATATACCAGTTAGAAAAGCAACATGGGGTTTCTTATCATTCCTTAAAGTGATTCCTGTAAAGTGTAAAATTCTGCCGGAAGAGACATTTGAGACTTCAATCCTATGTCAATATCATTGTTATATACAATTGAAAGAAAACGAACAATGATTACCTCGTGAAAAAAGATAATATATGAGTTCATATATTTCATCAGCGAATACTGATGGCCTTCCGAGAAAGAATTCATGGATTTGTGCGCGCTCGGCTCAAAGTTCAGTCGGGTATAGGGAAGGTTTCCCATGCGCGCTGGCCGGACGTGTTCAGCTACGGCAATTGTACTTTTTATCAAAAGCGTTGGCAACGCTTTTGAAATAATGATTTTCAATGATAATTATCTTCATACTAAAGGGACATTTGAAAAAATCTAACCCCTTTTTATTCTTCCCTTACTATAAGCTAAACAACACGGCAGAAGAGAAACGAGGAAGCTCCACGTATTTTTCGTGGAGTTAGACACTTTACAGGCATCATTTTAACCTGTGCAGGACTGACTGATTTTGCTATGACATTGAACAAATCCCAAGTATAGGTTTTCCCGCTCAATTTTGCACTTTTTTTCAATCGAATTCATTAAGGGTCATTCGAATTCGCGCGTTGCCGCGTAATCGTTGGTATCGGTCTTCCAAATTCCGAATAAGTGCATGCGAATTCATGCATACGCACACGCTTTCGTGAATAGACACATAAGTTCATTTATGGGCATTCGAATTCGCGAATGTGCAGCCAACTGTCAACGGCCTTTCGCGATTTCGAATGACCATTGATGAAAAGGTATGCACTTTGTGCAAATTCACTTGCTCCTACGTGATTTTGAACGACTATTTACGAATTCGAATGCTGCTTTGGTACGGCGATCGAAAATCGCGCGAATTCGTTTGCTCCTATTATCAATTCGATTGACACAATCGCGAAATTGAGCGGGAAAACCTATATTATCGGAACCAGTCCTGAGTGGGTTAAATTTGAAATTCTCTGAGAAATGAAATGTACTTGGACAAAATAAGATCCTTTGACTTGGCAATTTGAAAACATCAGTCTCAAAAATCATGTAACATGCATTTATAATAACTGCTGTCAATGATTAAACTCGACTGCAATATTATTTTCTGTCTTATGATGATGAAAAGGAAAACCACGTTCGTGAATACATGTGCAGCTGGTGGTTACTTTTTTAGCTCATCCGGCCCGAAGGGCCCGATGAGCTTATGCCATGCCGTTGCGTCCGTCGTCCGTCCGTCCGTCCGTCCACAGTTTTCAAAATGCTTCTTCTTCGTTATTTTTCAACCGATTTTGATTCTGATTGTTTCATAAGATAGGGCTAGGAGGGGGATTTAAAACTTCTACACAGAATCGTGAAATTCATTATCTATGGTAATTTATGCAAATTTA